>LPNX010404397.1:291828-301962 GCA_001517045.1 Pseudotsuga menziesii
CCATCATCACCATGATCATTGGTCATCGATCATCATCACCATCCTCATCCTCATCATCACCATGATCATTGATCATCTATCATCATCATCATCAACATCGCCATGATCATCATCACCATCGTCGTCATCATCATTATCATCATTATCATCATCATCATCAACATCAACATCATCATCAACATCATCAACATCATCATCATCATCATCACCATCAACATCATGAACATCATCATCACCAGCGTCGTCATCATCATCATCATCACTGTCATCGTTGTCATCATCATCATCATCATCATCATCATCATCAACATCATTGTCATCATCATCATGATCATCATCGCTATCGTCATCACCATTGTCACCATCCTCATCCTCCTCATCCTCCTCCTCCTCATCATCATAAACATCTTCATCATCATCATCAACATCATCATCACCATCATCACCATCCTCATCCTCCTCATCCTCATCCTCATCCTCATCCTCCTCCTTATCATCATCATAAACATCTTCATCATCATCATCATCACCATCATCACCATCCTCATCCTCATCATCACCATCATCATCACCATGATCATTGATCATCGATCATCATCATCAAAAGAGGCATGATCATCATGTTCATCATCATCTCCATATTCATCATCATCATCATCTTCATCACCATCATCATCATCAACATCAACATCATTAACATCATCATCACCATCGTCATCATCAACATCAACATCATCATCACCATCAACATCATCATCACCATCAACATCATGAACATCAACATCACCTTCCTCATCATCATCATCATCACCTTCATCATCATCATCAACAACATGATCATCATCATCACCATCAACATCATGAACATCATCATCACCATCATCGTCATCATTATCATCATCATCATCATCATCACCATCATCATAATCATCATCGTCTTCATCACCATTAGTATGGAGGGATGGAGTAAGGGAGAAAAAGGAACATATAGGGAGGGATGCAGAGAGAATGAGGGAGGTAAAGTTAGAAAGAGATAGGGATATGTAGGGATTATTGGGGCTATAGAGAGAAACATTTATATGCATGAAAAGAAGGGAACACTAAAAACATTTGTTTTGTTGCTAGCCATAGAAAACATTTGGTAAGTTATGATCTTATGCGTTGCCCTAACCGTGCACCCACTCTATTAATTGTGCTTAACCGTATCATGTGCGCGTTATACTTAAACAAATCGTGTATGCGTTTTTACTCTATATAACGCTTGCACGTTTTGGGACTGTAAAAACAGTGAATTGTTTTTGTCCGAGAGCAACTTCATTCTGTTTTTATGAATTTATCCCATTACCGCGCGCTTTTTTTAGGAGCATGAACCTGCCTGTGAAAATACTCACAATTTACACATTCTCCATCATTCTTTTTGTTATGCAGGTGCAACATTGAGGATATCTTTCATGGTTGAGGAGCACACAGGATAAGATATCAAGCTTCAATGTCATTTCATGGTGATGGTGGATATACACAATTGTACAAGAAAATCAGCTTGAGGAACAATTTATGATTTAACTTTCATTTGCTTATTATTCAAGAGAACCAAAGGTAAATTTTCCCATTCATTATTGTTTTGATGGGAAATATGAACAATTGAGAAGGAAGATTGAAGCACCTTGAAGGATCAATAGTTATAAAGAAAGTTAAAGGTTTCAAAACTTGTAATTGAGGAGCAACAAAAACAAACTATATTGATATTGATCATTGTGGTGATGGGGAATGTACGTAACTGAGGAAGAAAATCAGCAAGGAAGAAGAGACATCAAGTAGTCATCAAAGAAGAGAAAGAAAAGAAAAGAATAGACATGATGAATTGGAGGCTTTCTTTGGAAACTAATCCAAATCCAATTATAGAGGATACGGTGGTTCATCCTATTAATCCAGCACAAGAAAAAAGGAAGCATTCACTAGAGGGACCTTCAATTTCCACAATAGTTGTTGAACAAGCACCCCATGGGAGTATTCAAGAAGCAAAACGTAGGTGCTCATTAGGGGATGTTTCAAATCCCACATCAAGTCAAAGTGATAAGTTACCATCTCAAGATGAAGCTCATGAAGAGGCGTCGTACATGGAGCCTACTGTTGAAGAGGCGTTGGACATGGAGCCTACTATTGAAGAAGAAAATATTATTCGAACCATCGATGAGGATGTTGGACTTCCACCATCCAACTACCAGGAAGAGAATGAAGGACAATAAGTTGCTACTGAAACGCTAGAGCGTATTGTTGATGCACTAGATGATAGAAATCCAACCCCCTTACCTCCATTAGAAAGCACACGTCGAAGAACTCCGAAGCGTATACAAGTTGATGAAGGACTCCTCAATTCCATTGAGGGTACGCTATCTAAACGTAGTATTGCTTATCAAACTCAATAGATACTAAATAAATATTTTGTTTCTAAATGTGATGGAGATAAATGTAGATTATTTTTATCATTGTTGAAATCTAGGGGCATGAATATTGTTAGGAAATTATTAGGGATAAAGATGATAAATCCTTCTGGACCAAGTTCTCAAATAGTTAAAAGCTTAGTAGATGCCTTTGGTAAAATTGGTAAGAACGCACGGTCAAAGGACCACAATGCGGCTCGTCGTGTGTTGTCACAAGCAATTGTAAATAAGAACACCAGGGTCCTTCGTTTTCTCAAGCCTACATCTAAACTAGTTAATTTGAATGTAAAAACCCTCCATAGGTATTCTATTAGAAGAGAACATCTTGACACAACCTCCCAGACAGATTTTTGGGCCTTTATTGGTCAGTTGCCACATCGTGACATGAATCTAGTTGATGCAGTAAAGGGACTAGTGCAGAGTTTTTGGCATGATCACACAAGGCGTTCTTCAAACCAGAAGGATGTACTAAAACTGAGAAGGGTTTCAAAGGACCATGAACCACATATTAAGCATCTTCTTGATATAACACAGACAAAACTATACGAGAAAGTTAGGAATGAACATAGACAATTGAATTTGGGGCAAAGATCTTTTGAGAAATGTAAGCCCTAGTATGTTAGAATAAATACTCTTCGTAACACTTGTTGTAGATACCATGTAGAATTTGAATATTACTATGAAACATTTGTGTACATTCGTCGTGTGTTGCATACTAACCATGTGTAGGATTGCTCCTTGACAATAACACCGACCTCATCAAGAGAATTCATTCATACTATCATGTGCAATAGGCTTGAGGGGCAAACTTACTATGCAAAATCCTGTTTGGATGGAACTTGCTCCAACTATGTTGGAATGGCATTATTGAGCCAATGTATGCACGAGATTGGAGACAATGAATTTGGGAATATGATTACAGACATGAAAAGTTTCAAATATATCAGCTATGAAATAGTCCCAGGGAAAGAAAGCAAAAAAATACAATTGGTGACATCTCAGGTACATGCATTTATCTATAAATTTATGTTTGAACAGTTGCATTTCATTCCTTACTTACAAAAAAACCTGATATTGAGATCATTTTGTGTCAACAGGTACAAGTTAGTGTCTTCGTCAAGGAATTTATTGAAAAGACATGTCAATATGTTCATCATGTCCACTTGGCACGATGGCAGGATGAGAAGCTTAGAATATGTAGAGATACATTTCCTTGTGGTACTATACTTTCAGTTGTTGATTTTTCCGAGAACTACACTCTACAACCTCAAAATGAGATCCAAAGTCAGTATTATCACTCTGAGCAGGTTTCCTTGATGGTGCATATCACATATAGGCATGGCCCAAATAGCAGTGAAGAGCAAAGAGAAATTCTAAAGGAATATCACTTCTACATAAGTGATGATAGGTGCCATTACTTCCACTATGTATGTCATTGCT
This sequence comes from Pseudotsuga menziesii, assembly GCA_001517045.1. Taxonomy (NCBI): domain Eukaryota; kingdom Viridiplantae; phylum Streptophyta; class Pinopsida; order Pinales; family Pinaceae; genus Pseudotsuga; species Pseudotsuga menziesii. The sequence continues at coordinate 295,710 of LPNX010404397.1, forward strand.
TCATCATGTTCTATGATCATTTGAAGGGCAGGAACATACAGATGGATCGACACTGGATTTGGTCTGATGGATGTGTTGGTCAGTTCAAAAATGCACACATATGTGGAACTATTTTGAGATTGGGCATGGTAAAGGAGAGCATGATGGAGCCGAAGCATGTGTCAAAACAGCCCTACGAAGAGAGGAATTGAAATTATCTACAATATCTACTATTCGAAATGCTCAATCTATAGTCAGGTGGTGCACATCAGTAATGGGAGAGGAATCAGCTATGCGAGTAGAATCCACAAGAAAGAGACATGTGGAGAGATTTGTTTGGGAGGTGGTAGACATAGATCATTCACATGCATGGGAATGCAAGAATTTTCCTGGGACTCGTGGCTTTCATTCGGTTCGAAGCTCTGATAACCTAGTATTTGAAATTTGGACCAAAAAACTCACTTGTTTTTGCCTGCCTTGTTGTGATGGTGACTGGGATGTGTGTGAATCATTGGATTGGGTTGATGGATGGGATCGCATATCACTTCCACTTGATCAGTGTGCAATTGTTGATTTAACTCCATTGGAAGAAGACCAATCGTCTATTTCTATAGATTTTGATCATGTATCAGACCTTGTACAACCTGGTATGATGCATTTCCTTAACATTTTTTTGTAAAATTTATGTAGTCTTGAAACTCACATTAATGGCCTTGTATCACATGAAAAATATTTGATCATATACCTACAATCATTCTATGTAGGACACATATACGCAGTGGTTTCCTCAAAAGATAGTGAATGGGGTGGTGATTACTGGTTGGCATGTTGTATAGAGGGAAAGCAAACCCTCATTATGTCCATGACTAATGATGAAAACAACCACTTCCCCATCGGGTCTATGGTTGTTAAAGGTGAATATCTTACACATGACAACAATGCAAGAAAGAAGGGCGGATATGTTTACAGGGATTACAAACTAGGTGCAAGTGTGTATCACTTTACCAACTTAATCATTGGTACAAACATCCAAGTACGAACAATGCCTAGTCGGAATTCATCGAAGGTACGCTACTTCTTACCAGATATAGAGCATAAGAGACTAATGGAGACCATCATTATAAGAGATGATCTGGAGGGCTTGGTTGTATGATAATAGGTGGGATCTAGCATGATGAGGTATGTATCATAATTGTAATTTTCCCATGTATGTTTCTTATGAATATGTCAATTTTGTGTTCTTGATATGCAAAATTTTCCATAATGTTGTTTATAAATATGCCAAAAATTCTCTTGTATGTCAAGTTAATGAACATGCCAAATTTTACGTATGATCAATAAACCATATATATCAATCATATGAACATTTCAAGATCTCATTAACATGATATACATAACATTATAATACATACATGTACCTCTGTAGGTCATACCTATCAAAGTTCTTTGTAGGCTCTCTTACAAGACTAAAACCCTAATTTTTCAAGTAGGTAATATTGTCAATGTTTTCAGTCGATATATACAACTAGGATGATGGAAACAAGATGCCAAAACGATAAACTTATGTTTTAAGGCTTGTGTAATTTCCTTCTTGACAGCTCACCTCTTATACCTGCATGTCCATTGCCTTGGGGTAGTGCATTGTAGTGTTGGAATTTCATCTTATTTTTTTATTTATTTAAAAGTTTAATTTCTACTTAAAAGATAATAAAAGATAATAAGAGATTTGGGCCAAAGCTGGACAATGCATTTCATGCCAACGAAGGCCAAACTTGGAAAACCCTATCCCTAACTAGGGTTTATTGTTTAACATGCATGGCCCATAACCATAACCCTACATAGGAAACCCTAATCCTAACCCTAATCTTATCTTACTGTCACAACTCAATTCAGAATCAATCTAATGTCCAACTCAACTATTTCAAATCTGGTGGACTTATGCTTCAAATCATGTTGATTCACGAAGTTGACTTTAGTGTGCATGTACTCAGATCATTGAAACCTTTAAATATAATATTTTTTTCATGCACAATTTCCATTCTATGCCCCGGGTAGGGATTCAACAGGTGTCCCTGAAAGCCTGTAGGAGGTGGGATTCAACGTGCCACAGAATCATGACCGTTGCTCAGATCGATGAACCGTCAACTCCATTGGATTCAGGACATCGGGATAGTGCTAGGGTGGCCCTCTAATCTGGTTCCATGGAGAAGAGACTATTATTTTGGTCAATTTTGGAAACTAGGATTTTGTTGAGTAAGTGAATGTGAAATTTTTGCACATGGGGGTCAAATTCGCATATCGCTCGACCGTGAAGGTGTGGCTAGCATTCCCACATAACAGGTGCATAAACACGCTTGTACGACCCACCGAAAGCCCTTTTTTATGCACGGTTTCCATTCTATGCCCCGGGTAGGGATTCAACAGGTGTCCCTGAAATCCTGTAGGAGGTGGGATTCAACGAGCCACAGAATCATGACCATTGCTCGGATCGATGAACTGTCAGCTCCGTTGGATTAAGGACATCGAGATAGTGCTAGGGTGGCCCTCTAATCTGGTTCCATAGAGAAGAGACCATTATTTTGGTCAATTTTGGAAACTAGGGTTTTGCTCAGTAAGTGAATGTGAAATTTTTGCACATGGGGGTCAAATTTGCATATTGCTCGACCGTGAAGGTGTGGCTAGCATTCCCACATAATAGGTGCCTAAACATGCTTGTATGACCCACCAAAAGCCCTTTTTTATGCATGGTTTCCATTCTATGCCCCAAGTAGGGATTCAATAGGTATCCCTGAAATCCTATAGGAGGTGGGTTTCAACGTGCCACAGAATCATGACTGTTACTCGGATCGACGAACCGTTGGCTCCGTTGGATTCAGGACATCGAGATAGTGGTAGGATGGCCCTCTAATCTAGTTCTATGGAGAAGAGACCATTATTTTGGTCAATTTTGGAAACTAGGGTTTTGATTAGTAAGTGAATGTGAAATTTTTGCACATGGGGATCAAATTCGCATATTGATCGACCATGAAGGTGTGGATAGGGTTCCCACATAACAGCTGCCTAAAAATGTTTGTATGACCCACCAAAACCCCTTTTTTATGCACGGTTTCCATTCTATGCCCCGGGTAGGGATTCAACAAGTGTCCCTGAAAGCCTGTAGGAGGTGGGATTCAACATGCCACAGAATCATGACCATTGCTCAAATCGATGAACCATTGGATCTGTTGGATTCAAGACATCGGGATAGTGCTAGGGTGGCCCTCTAATCTGGTTCCATGGAGAAGAGACCATTATTTTGGTCAATTTTGGAAACTAGGGTTTTGCTCAGTAAGTGAATGTGAAATTTTTGCACATAGGGGTCAAATTTGCATATTACTCGACCGTGAAGGTGTGGCTAGTGTTCCCACATAATACATGCCTAAAAAAGGTTGCACGAACCACCAAAAGTCCTTTTTGATGCACGGTTTCCATTCTATGCTCCGGGTAGGGATTCAACAGGTGTCCCTGAAAGTCTGGAGGAGGTGGGATTCAACATGCCATAGAATCATGACCGTTGCTCGGATCGAAAAACCGTTAGCACCGTTGGATTTCAAACATCAAGATAGTGCTAGGGTGGCCCTCTAATCTGATTCCATGGAGAAGAGACCATTATTTTGGTCAATTTCGGAAATTAGGATTTTGCTGAGTAAGTGAATGTCCAATTTCTGCACATATGGGTCGGATTTGCAAATTCCTTGACCGTGAACATGTGGCTAGCATTCCCACATGGAACCTGCCTAAACACGCTTGCACGAGCCACTGAAAGCCATTTTTGATGCACGATTTCCACTCTATGCCCCGGTTAGGGATTCAAAGGGTGTCCCTAAAATCCTATGGGAGGTGGGATTCAACGTTTCATAGATTGATGACCATTGCTCAGATCAATGAATCGTCAGCTCCGTTGGATTCAGTACATCATGATAGTGCTAGAGTGGCCCTCTACTCTGGGTCCATGGACAAGGGATCATTTTTTTTTGTCAAATTTGGAAACTAGGGTTTTGCTTAATAAGTGAATGTGAAATTTTTGCACATAAAGGTCAGCTTGAAGGGGATAGTAGATCTTCCCCTCATATAAGAGATGTGAGCATTTGTACGATGAAATGCAGGAGGATAAAATGCCATTACATCAGTAACCATGTAATGGAACATGTTTATGTTTAGAAACAAGTGGCGATTCTATTACGCCATTATTACAAAATATATATATCTTCACGCTACGAATGCTTCGAAAATTCCTTGTACATTAATCACACATAAATTTCATCTCTTTCAAAGTTGTTACTTGAGGCCATTCATCAAATGCCATGTACATTAACAAAATGATAAAATAATGTGCAGGACATACATAATGTGCAGGATATAGTCATAACCATTACTTTGAATCAACCTTATAATACTCGGATACTTTTAGGTTTGATGTGTATCCCATGTATTCGTTAGATGAAAGACATCATGCCAAAAAATAAATTTTATTTATGTAGACCACACTGGTGCATCATTTAAGTGTGTCAACTTCGTGCATCCTTTAAACGTTTGTTAGGTTGTTATGTGGGTAAGGTGCTTTTGTATTCCACCAAGTTGGATCAGTTGCTTAGCTGTGTTGGGTGCTTAAATGTGTATTAGACCTATGTTCCATGTTTTTTAATACAATTTGACATTGTTAATATAACATTGTATATGCAATTGGATCGTGGTAAAAAACAATTAATATATGTACATTTTTGTCGTTACGTAATTTATTGTAATTGTGCATTGTTCTCAAATTTATAACTAATATCTCCATACAATCGTAAAATCTATAAAAAATTGGGAACATTACACATAGAAACATTCTTCGCCACACATGTATAATCACACTTAAACGACTGAACCATGAATATCTCAAGAGCCTTGATATGAAATATTTTTTATACCATGAAAGTTATAATACAAAAATAGAAGGCCTATCTATTGCCTGTCAATGTACATGTATCAAAAACATATTTGATGTACATGTGCAAACAAAACTACATCTGTCCTGGACCGCACCTCTATACTCTAACTCCGGATTGTACATAAAAATACATATTTGTCCTGGAATAACACATCAAAATTCTAACTTTCTCTTGTCTTTCCCGGACCCTGATGCTCTTCAGCTCTATCTACAACCACTGTGTATCTCTGGTGACTGCAAATCAATGACAATATTTCTTGATCACGTAACTGAACTAGTACTGTCCATCAATTACAAAGTTTGAAAATTTAAAATATGACTCAATTGTAAATAAAACAAAGACTCACTGCATCCATCAGGGGTATAGGTGCCTATGGTGTCGAGGGTGTAGGTGCCTCTGCTATCCTCCACCTTGCAGCGAGCTTCTCTACCATGCTTCTCTGCGAATAGAAAAAAATATGTCAATTATCTCAAGAATTATCAACATGTACATGAATGAGAAAGTACTAATCAATTATGTAAAAAATGAACATCTCACCGAAAAAACCATTTCTAGGGGATGAGGCTGGTACTCTTCAGTAGTAAGAGGAGCCGTAGGTTGAACATCAACCTCAGTTGCGTGCACTAATGGACTAGGGTGTGGCTACATTCACCAAATGATTAAATAGTTAGACATCGTGCATGTCCAGAAACAATACAAATGAAATGTACAATTACAAATATTCAAGTAGATGTACCTCACTGTGACTTATCCCTATTGTAGATGCGGCATTGACAGCGGCATCAACAATCCTGTTGGGGCGCGTACCCTAAGGATTACTAGTTTTGGTAACTTCATGGCTGTTGGTAAAGCGGAGTTATGGGTCAAGATTGTCTTAGGGGTGTCAGGGTAAGTCAAAACCCCTTTTTGTAATAAACCCGTGGTTTAAATCTAGGGTTTAGGGTTTCTCTTGGGTGCCCATGGTTTAAGAACATGGTTTTGTAAAAATGCACAGTATAAATAAGCGCTTATGTAAAGAAGATAGGTTAGGTTTTATGATGAAAGAAAGATTAAGGCGAAGCTAAGATTGGTTTTGTGGAAAAAGGTTAAGTCCCAGCTGTGTGCATGGATGATCTCTGCAGCTGTGTGCGCAGAGGGTTTTTGTAAAGAAGATTGAGGAACGACCTGCAGCTGTGTGCGCAGGGGCCTGCTATTGTGTGTGTGGCTTTTGAGGACTGAAAGGATCTGCAGCTGAGTGCGCAGATCAAACTGTGGTTTTGTAGCAAGTTGAATAGAACACAGTTTGTGGACGTAGCCCCTAC
>LPNX010404397.1:302177-324443 GCA_001517045.1 Pseudotsuga menziesii
TTGCCGAGACTTATCTGAAATTTGCGCAGCAAGAGAATACGAATCCGCGTTGAAGCGCAAGTGACTGTTTACAAAGGTATGTTTTTTTTTTGTGATACTCATGAAATTTTCTTTGGTATTTTCCACATAGAATTGCACCAATGGTTGTCTAGGTTAACAGCGAGGAGGACGAATTTTCAAAGCTCGACGAATTCCTATATGGACCCCCACAAGGTGGTAAGTTTTTGAATTTATTTAGCTTAAGGATTAAAATACTATTGGCCGAAAAGGGTACATTTCTGTTTGAATCGGACTATTAGTTTCGTCATACTAACATATGTTTGCAAGTAACACTCCCTTCGACGAGCAAAGTGGGTTGCTGCGGAACGGAAAAAGGTATAAGAGAGATTTTGACCCCCCTTCCTTAGGTCAGGCTACTGCGTCCACCCCTGTAAACCCTGAAGCGTCAGATTCCGCCGAAAACCCTTCGGTTCGAAACTCCCCGGTCACCCCGCAACGCCGCTCCACTACCCCTGGAAGTCCATCACCGTCTAAGGGCCAACCAGGCCCGAGTATCCCGGCCACAGGCTAGTCTGCCCACCAACCCCCCAGAAACTCCATGGCCCACCTCGTTGATGACATCAAACTCCCCATCTTTAAAGGCATGGGATCAGAGGACCCCAAACAGTTCTGGTTTCTCTGTGAAGCAATATGGAATGCGAAAAAAATTACAGATCCGGATGTGCGAGCCACGCAGCTCATTACTTCCTTTCGGGACCGGGCTCTGACATGGTTCATGAAATTTTCCAACACTCAGAGCCCTACTTTGGGCGAGATCAAGGCGGCCTTACTCAAGGAATTTAATAAGCCTAAATCAGAGTCGCAGAGCATCACTGAACTCAAGGAGATTCAATAGCGGCGCGGCGAATAAGTGTGGGACTTTGATCAGAGATTCAAAGTTATACTGGACCAAGTCAGCTTTACCATTAGTGCTGCGTAGCACAAGGAATGGTTTATTGCAGCATTGTTACCACATATCAGAACTCCACTCATGCAACAGAAGGTTGCTGACCAGCAAGAGGCTCTAGAAATCGCAATGAAACTAGAGACTGCCCCTGTTGGAGACGACTCTGGTATTGCTCAAATCCAAGCGCAGCTAGCCACGATGGCCTTAGAACTTCGTGAGATGAAAAAGAGAAAACCTGATCGTGAAGAGGTTTGGTGTACGCAATGTTGGACCAAAGGTCACGACAAGGAACGGTGCCCTCTGGTAAAAAAGTACTTGCAGACCGGTGCATCGAACACCTTCCCACCACAAGTTCTCTATTGTGAACTCTGCAGAATGACAGGTCAGCACCGACCTGAGAACTGTTACCTGCTGCAAAGGTATGGGCAGGGGCCTAAGAACTCCTACTGTAATTTTTGCAAATCTGTCGGTCATAATGAGGATGAGTGCCGCACCTATGATGCTTACCGGGTGCACACTGAAGGCCCAAGCAACGATAGTTATGGTTACCAGGGGGTGCTTCGGGACGAGGTACTTCTGGAAGCCGTGGTGGCATGGCTGGGCGAAACCGAAGCCAATTCGTGTGCTACAATTGTAACCAAGCTGGGCATTTGGCTCGCGACTGTCGGAACCCCACTACAACGTGTCGGTATTTCCGTGCCGTAGATCATGTAATTGAGCAGTGCCCCCAGTTGATAGCCAAGATTCAGGCACGGCAGACTAACCCTACTCAAAACCTCCAGATGATTTCTGTGGAGCCCTGCCCTGCTGCGACCATCAATGTCGTTACAAGAAGTGGAGTCACGACACACGTCCAAGATACGCCAAATCGACCTGCCGAAGCTCTAGTTCGTAAGGCCCCTGAGAAAATCCCTGCATTTGATATCATCAGAGAGAAAGAGACATTCATGGAGGCCAAGAAATATTTTGCTGGGTCGCCACCCCGCGACACGTCGCTGGATAAAGTAAGTATACTATCTCCTTTTTTGCAAAGTTGCCTCAAACTTTTAAGAAATCAAGCTACTCTGAATGAGCTGCAGAACGTCATCGCTTCCTGCGAATCCCTGCAAAGCTGTGGTCGGGACAAAACTGTGCATCGAGTCAGCAGGACTGGCAGGGAAATGCGACTGAATGCTCAGATAGGGGCATATGATATGACCAATGTTATTCTAGACTTAGGGTCCGATGTAAATGTTTTAACCAAACAAACCTGGGAACAAATGGGGAAACCTACCCTTGCCTGGTCCCCTATACAGTTGAGGCTAGCCAACCAGCAAAAGATTGTACCTTTCAGAAGATTCCTGGATCTCCAAATAGATATTGACGGAGTCAGTACCTTCGCGGACTTCGAAGTAATTGAGATCATTGATGAAAGCAACCCTTACCCGGCCCTGTTAGGAATTGAATGGGCAATGGCAAATGCCGCAGTCATCAACTTAAAGAAGAGACAGATGGTCTTCGAAGGGAAAGACTTCAGGGTCATCCTACCCCTGGATCCTTCACAAGGGGAACGGTACACCGAGCCACTACGCCATGAGGATCAAGCTGATGTAGAACCCATCTCTACTATCACGGCGCAGGAACAAGGTTATGAGGATCCTCCAGCCGCAGGGTGGGAGTCTGGTAGCTCCTGTATGACGGACTCTGCAGATGAATTAGAAATCTGGAAACACCGATTATCTGAGCACTGTCGGGGCAGCAATGTCTTCCTTACCAAGTCTCTCAGATGGGTTGATTCACAACCCATAACTATACCTGTGTATGATGGTTCGACAGATCCTGAACCATTTATTGCACAATTCTCAGATCAGATACCTGACCTATAGAAACGGGAGGCCCTGGAGTTAGCATTCAGAGCCACAGCAGTCAGATGGTGGACAAGCCACAAGAAACAGATCCCTACCTGGGAAACATGTCAGAAGCTCCTTCGCCTGAGGTTCTCAGACCAGTTGGAAAAGGCGCGAAGCAAGTTTGATGGGAAAACTTGCCCCCAGGACCATTTAAGCAAATGCTATGAGGCTTGGAGATATGTACCTCAGGATGAGTGGGTACATAGATTTGTGCACACGCTGGGACCACTAGCGAAGAACTGGTACGCGGAGGCTGAACTTCGCCAAGATACTGTAAGTTGGGACTGTCTTGTTCATAGCTTTATCAATACTTTCTCTACTAATGATGTCTATCCAGCCCTCGATGCAGCTATCAGGATCATCCATACTAAGGTATTTAACGAACAAGAAGTGACAGAGAATCACCCCAATTGGGCCGCACAAGAAGCCCTCGCAGTCGAATGTTATAACTTCACAGTCGATGAAGAGGAGGACTCGCGCCGTCTTGATATCCCTGAGTCAGAAGGATACTGCGACGTGCATGGACCGGCAGTTGACGTTTCGGAAGTGACGCAACCCTTGAAGACGCATACAGTTAACATTGGATCCGAGGCACAACCTAAGTTTGCTACCATTGGCGACTATTGGGATGACGAGATGGTAAGCAAGGTAACTCAACTTCTCCACGAATACCAAGATCTTTTTCCGACAAAGTTCTCCAAAATGAAAGGTATCTTGGGAGATATCGGAGTAATGAAGATCGCCCTGAAGCCGGATGCGAAGCCTGTGAAGCAGCGCCCTTATAGATTGAATCCGAAATACAAGGAAAAGGTTAAGATCGAGTTGGATAAGATGCTTGCTGCAGGAATAATCGAACCTGTTGAAGAATCTGAGTGGGTCAGCCCTATGGTTGTCCAGGAGAAAAAGACTAAGGGTGAAATCCGAATCTGTGTCGATCTAAGGAAACTCAATAATGCCTGTCTGCATGACCCTTTTCCCACTCCCTTTACAGATGAAGTGCTCGACAATGTCGGAGGTCAAGAAGTCTACTCTTTTACCAATGGGTTTTTGGGCTACCATCAGATCCGAATTGCTCCAGAGGACCGACACAAGACCACCTTTGCTACTGAAATGGGATCCTTCCAGTATACTGTCATGCCCTTCGGGTTGAAGAATGCACCTGCTATATTTTCTCGATTAGTCATCTCCACGTTCAAGGAATACATACATAAATTCTTAGAAGTTTACTTTGATGACTGGACTATTTTTGGGCTAGTAAAAGACCACATAACTAGTTTGAGGCTTATGTTGGACAAATGCAGACAGCACCAAATCTCCTTGAACTTAAAAAAATGCTTTTTCTGTGCACCCTTCGGCATTCTACTTGGTCATGTGGTATGTAAGCAGGGATTGATGATGGACCTTGTGAAGATCGCTATTATTGTGAACCTGCCACCTCCGAAGTCCATCAAACAACTCCTCACAACGCTGGGTAACACCGGTTACTACAGGAAATTCATCCAAGGATATGCCAAGATTACCGCCCCAATGGAAAGGCAGCTAAAGAAGGATATTAAGTTTGAATGGACACCAGAATGCCAAGCAAGCCTTGACATTCTGAAGGAAAAAATGGTCACTGCACCTATCCTAGTATTTCCTGACTGGAACAAGGAGTTTCATGTGCATGTTGATGCATCCTCTATTGCTTTAGGTACTGTGCTCGCTCAGCCAGGCGCAGGTAATATCGATCACCCTATCTCTTTTGCCAGCAGAAAGTTATCTACCGCAGAGAAAAATTATACTACGACAGAACGTGAAGGTCTTGCTATGGTATATGCATTACAAAAATTTCGTCATTATCTGCTAGGATCTCATTTTAAGATGTTTACTGACCACTCTGCTTTAAAGTACTTGGTTAACAAACCCGTGCTAGGTGGAAGAATATGCAGATGGTTAATCCTATTTCAAGAATATGATTTTGAGATCATTGTTAAGCCTGAAAAACTTAACCTAGGACCTGACCACTTGTCGAGGCTCGAGTCAGGCGAAGAACCTACCAATATGGATGAAGGCCTCCCAGATGCACAATTATTTGCTATACAGATAGTTGATGAATATTTCCAGGATATTGCTCAGTATTTGTCTACAGGTACCCCCCCTCCAGGGATGACCACACAGCAAAAGAAGCAGTTGGTGGTTCGAGCCACGGACTTCACTTTAATAGCAGGACAGTTGTATAAAATGGGACTAGATGAGATTCTGCGCAGATGTGTTTTGGAACACGAAAAACCCCTAATATTGGCTGAAGCTCACTCTGGTGCAGCAGGAGGTCATTATGCAGGCAAATCCACAGCGCAGAAGATTTTGACAGCCAGCTTATGGTGGCCCACACTTCACAAATATGCAAGAGAATATTGCCACAGCTGCGATATCTGTCAGAGGACAGGTAAACCATCTAGGAGGGATGAAATGCCCCTAGCGCCGCAAGTCACATTGCTGGCCTTTGACAAATGGGCCATTGACTTTGTTGGTCCTATCAACCCCCCTGCAAAAAAGTCAGGAGCTAGATACATCATTACAGCGACTGATTATCTTACCCGTTGGGCTGAAGCCCAACCGGTCAAAACCTGTAGCGCTGCTACTGCTGCAAAGTTCATCTTCGAAAACATCTTATCTAGATTTGGGTGTCCCAAAGTTCTTATGAGTGATCAAGGGTCACATTTCCTAAACAGGACCATTGAAGTATTGACTGAGGAATTTCAGGTGTATCATCAAAAGAGTACCGCATATCACCCACAAGCAAATGGGACTATCGAAGCTTTTAACAAAATCCTTGAGCATGCCTTGACAAAGGTTTGTAATTCTAACAGGAATGATTGGGATCTTCGAATTCCAGCAGTGCTATGGGCTTACCGAACTACTTACAAAAAGTTGACAGGCCATACAACCTTTCGACTAGTTTATGGGAAAGAAGCTGTCATGCCCATGGAATACATTGTTCCTAGCCTCCGGATATCTGCATTCACTAAGATGGATGACCCAACCATAATCACTGAGAGACTGAAACAGATACTCGAACTCGAAGAGGATAGATTTGTCACAGGCTTCCAACAACAGGTGCAGAAGGCTCGAGAAAAAGCGTGGCATGACAGACACATCAAGAAGAAACATTTTCAGCAGGGTGATCTTGTGCTCCTTTATGACAGCAAATTCATGAAATTCCCTGAAAAGTTTAAAACACATTGGAAAGGACCGTATGTAGTACAGAGAGTTACTGACGGGGGTGCAGTCTATCTAGCTAAGTTAAATGGTGAGCTTTTTCCCTCTATGATAAATGGGAGCTGTTTAAAAAAGTACACGGACAGGCCAGGTACTCAGAATAGGAGGTAGCACCAAGCAAATACGCGAAAATGCTTGTAGCATTATGGATTATCGTAGTCCGTTTTCTTTACAGGATGCGAAGCTACAAGTTGGTCCTAGGTCGCAGGGATAGATTGTGTCGAAGTCGAAGGTTATCAAGGTGTGTCGCAGCCCAAAATGTGATGGATGGGACATACTGCAGTCGGCGGCGCTGGCATGAGAGCTGCTCTCATTACTGGTCATAATGATATTTTGGGAAAATCTGACGCTGTGTGGAAAAGATTTCCGGAAGGTCGTCAAATTTGGAGACATCACTGCACCATGATGACAAATTCCGCCTCGGGATTTTATAAGGAGCCATCTCGATCTATGTTTTCTGTCTTAAGCACATCTGTGAGATATTCAGCCCGAACCATGTCGAACGACTGTAGCATTCAGAAGCTAGTGCGAGAAGTAAGGGACAGAGGTCTGCAGCACCATCTGAGTACTCCGCCAGTACAGCCCTACTTGGCTAAGTACATCGACAGGCAGGAGTTTGCTCTAAATTTGCAAAGACGGCCAGGAGTTTTCTCTAACATAAAGCAACCAAGGGCATGCGGCCTCATAGACCGATTCTGGGGAATCCTGCCATGCAATAATTCGGCGTAGCAGAACTATGGCAGCTATATTCCTTCTGCAGTGCGACATGCAATCCCAGGGGACCCCAAAGTTGTGGATGGTCAGGCATCGACAATTGGAGTAAAGGATGGTGTTGCAGGTGGACGCGACGGCTTTCATCAGCAAAACTTCTGAAAAGGACAAAAGTACTCAGCCAACAAGCAGCATGGAGAGCTTCCACAAGCAGTACACTATGCTTCATTAGCGGAATTCTGCCACCAGTGAAACTGAAGAGTGTCCTGGGACGGGCCACTAGTGAGTCTTAGGGGCCTGTTGGGGCGCGTACCCTAAGGATTACTAGTTTTGGTAACTTCGCGGCTATTGGTAAAGCGGAGTTATGGGTCAAGATAGTCTTAGGGGTGTTAGGGTAAGTCAAAAACCCCTTTTTGTAATAAACCCGTGGTTTAAATCCAGGGTTTAGGGTTTCTCTTGGGTGCCCATAGTTTAAGAACATGGTTTTGTAAAAATGCGCAGTATAAATAAGCGCTTATGTAAAGAAGATAGGTTAGGTTTTATGATGAAAGAAAGATTAAGGCGAAGCTAAGATTGGTTTTGTGGAAAAAGGTTAAGTCTCAACTGTGTGCGTGGACGACCTCTGCAGCTGTGTGCGCAGAGGGTTTTTGTAAAGAAGATTGAGGAACGACCTGCAGCTGTGTGCACAGGGGCCTGCTGCCGTGTGCGCAGCTTTTGAGGACTGAAAGGATCTGCAGCTGAGTGTGCAAATCAAACTGTGGTTTTGTAGCAAGTTGAATAGAACACAGTTTGTGGATGTAGCCCCTACACTGGGGGTGAACCACGTTATATCCGGTGTTGTGGTTTCTTGTGTTGTTTCTCTTTCTGTTTCTTTTATGCATTAATAACTGTATACATCTGATAAGTTAGATCGTTGGTAACATTTAGCTTTGCTGTGAATTCCCTGTAGTGGGTTGAGCAAGTCACGACTGTTTATTTATTTTCGAAGTTGTATGTGAATGAATGGTAAAGCTTGTAATTATTGATTAATAATGTTATTAAAAGGCTAAGGTACAATAATCCCCCTCTCTGCTTGCAGAAACCTGATTCTGCGGCACCCCCATAGCGGTTTCAGGTGAGACTGCAACCTGCGCACAGGTTGTTGCCGAAAGGGCCAACTCTGTGGGTCTTTTGTTGGTGCGCATTAAAGGATTAAACCTAGGTCTTCCCTATTGCCCAAAAAATCTCACTAAGGTTTGGCACGGATGACTCTACATCCTGATGCTGTAAACATGCGAAAATAACATTAAGAAAAACCACTTGTGAAGTGAATACATAGCTAACCAACAACTGCCATTGGAAGTGTGTACATTACCGTGGGATGAGTAGGTTGATCCTCATGCACACCCACTCTGTTCAAGGAAGAGGGACCTCGTCTAGTGTAAACAACCCCCTTATCTATGTTTGGACTACGGGGAGATCCAAACCAAAGAGGCGGTGCAGGGATCTGTGATGATGTTTGCATTCATAAAGTGTTACCATAGTTAGACATGGATTTGAATGGATGGAATAATATGTACTGAAAAAATAACATGTTGTAATATACTTACCCCTTCCTGGGACATATCTCCACCATGGGAGTGACCGCTTCCATCAATTTCTTGCCCCTCTTCAGATGCCTCTAGCATTTGCAAGTTTAAAAATTATATTTACATTAGCGATCTATAAAGGAGTGTACAATAAGAAATTTAAATAATTCAAACAAGATTCAATCATAACCCATGTACTTACATTCTTCAAGTAGTCGTAAATTCCACCTTGGATTATGTCGTTGATATCAATGTCTCCAGTATCACGTTCTAAGTGGGTTTCCTGCAACTTCAAAAATTGTAAATATTAGAAATTTTAATAAATTAATCAAGACTAACACATGCATTAACAAAATTATATGTAATAACAAAATGACAAGTGTTTAAATATTACCTCAATTGTGGTTCTTTGGGCCTCGGGTACAACCACACCGGGTGCAGTACCACCCCTGTGAGAGGCATCAATCTCCTACAAGAGTAAATATTGCATATATATTACGAATCTTTTAATATGTTAGATATAGTATGCAACAATTAAAGATTGAACAATAACAGAGTTTTAAAACAATGTCCTTACCTGACCACCAGTCATCGTAGTGGTACCATGTCTTGGTCTAGGACCATAACAGGGTCCCCCAGGACCATAACAGGGTCCCCCACACGATGTGCAGACATGTGGCTCGCTCTGAGGCACATGGGATGTCGGTTTATCCCCA
The DNA here is from genome assembly GCA_001517045.1 of Pseudotsuga menziesii. Taxonomy (NCBI): domain Eukaryota; kingdom Viridiplantae; phylum Streptophyta; class Pinopsida; order Pinales; family Pinaceae; genus Pseudotsuga; species Pseudotsuga menziesii. The sequence goes on from LPNX010404397.1 coordinate 311,266, forward strand.
CCAATAGATGTCCCTCCACCACCAGAAGCTAGTGGTTGTACACCAATAGAGGAAGAGGGTGCTCTCTGGTCAATAGTGGTTGTGTGTCGAGAGACCATCTCAGCTAGATTAAAAAATGCATCCTATGTCTGGGAAACCATGTCATGTGGAGGAGGGATTTCTGCCCTTGGTAGCTGGGCATGGGGTGCAGGTATCTGTGGATTGGCATCTCTATGCCTAGCATGGGGTCGGTGTTGGGGAATCGCCCTACCAACTCCCTGGAAGCCCAACATGTCAAAATAGTTGACATGTTTCCCCATCACAAACTCTGCATACAATTTTCGGAGGAAGTACATCGGTACTTCCCTATTGTTATGAGGGGGAATGTCAAAAACCATGTACCACCTATCCATCCAATTGTCTCTGATAGGTGGAAAAGTGCACCACTCAATAGAAATATGTGGCTTGTTGATCTCTGGAATGTCATCCATCCCAGGCAGTCTAAACAATGAATAGATGGCTTGTTTTGTTATTTTCATCTTTTTTACCTCGTTGTAACTCAACCCATTAGCATTTGTTGCCTTTTCCTCTCCCTATAAGATGCAATGCTATACAAAGTATCATTCGATCTTGTGATCGTATCAACAATAGACAACAATGAATCTGACAAGGAGCGGCAGAGCTCATCTCCACCCCTCCAAGCCGAACCAATCTCTCTCAAATGGACAATAAACCTCAGTATCTCCGCATTGTTATGATCGATATTAGCCACTACAATCATAAATACAAATAAAATATCATTAGAAATATAAACACATGATATAATGACATATCTAAGAACTGAAAACTGTATAACTATTGACATATAAACTAAACCTATCATGTAAATTTAAAAATTGATCTTGAATTTTACAGTAAAGAATAAACATTTAACATTTTTTTCATTTCATATTTATGTCCTAAATTCAAGTATTAATTCTAATTTTTAAGTACATGCATGTGTACATAAAGTGTCTTGAGTGCATATGTTGATTGTGAAGCTCCTCTAGCTTATTTTAAGGCTTGGATTATGAAGTTTCGTCAAAATTGTGAGGTGCTGATTATTGCCTTTACAGGACCAGCTCCCAGATTGCGGGTAGAGGCAACAACTAGACCCTATAATTGGTGGCATAATGTGTTGTTGATGAATAAAATCCCAGTATAGGCAATGATTTTGTTAGATATGTAATTATTTCTTGTAGTGTGATGTTTTTTGGACTCCAAAGGCTATTTAGTAGAACTTTATGGATTTTATGGTTGCAAGGGTTCCACTAGATTAAATATCATGTATGATCTAGTATGTGATTGGCATGTTTAATCAAATACATCAACCTACGTATGTATCTTCACATTCATAGAGTCTATTGTTGAACTTTGTTGTCTTGACCTAAGTAACCAAAAAGTACCCTTCGTTCAAAACGAAATATTTGTTAAAAGCATGGGAAGCTTCTATACCTTATTTTGACACTTGGATTTGGAAGTTTCATCAAAACTATAAGGTGTTTATTGATGTTCTTAGAAGAGCAACTTCGAGAAGTTTCATCAAAATTATAAGGTGTTTATTGATGTTCTTGGAAGAGCAACTTCGAGAAGTTTCATCAAAATTATAAGGTGTTTATTGATGTTCTTAGAAGAGCAACTTCGAGAAGTTTCATCAAAATTATAAGGTGTTTATTGATGTTCTTGGAAGAGCAACTTCGATATTTCAGATAGAGGCAAGGGAATTACCATGTTTGTTTATGTATTTTAGGGGAATATATGAATTCTACTTGATTTTTTTTAGTTGTATATGCAAGCTTGCAACATAATTGACAAACTTTGCGTATTTGTTAATTTTGGCTTGGATTCACAATAGTGAAGTTCGTTTGTTTTTTATGAGTTAATTGGGGTTTTGGCTTAAATTGGGCATGTAAATTACTTATACAAACTTGCAATGTGCTTGACAAACTTTGCATATTTGTGGATTTTGGTATGGATTCACAAGGATCCATGTGAATATGCATATGGAAAAAGTGAAATTCATTTGTTTTTTGAGTTAATTGGGGTTTTGGTTTCCATTGGGCAAGGGATTTTTGGGTATGAATTTTGGTAAATAATCAAAATTATTTAATTTTTATCATTAAATTGGGGAATTGGTTTCAATTGGCCAATTACATTGGGGTTCTTGTTTCCATTGGGCTTTTGTTCAATTGGCCATAATTTAATGTAATATGGTTTAATTTTTCAATCTAGGGAAAATAAATTGATGAAGAAAGAGAAAAAAAACATGAAAAGAAATGAGGAAAATATCTCACAAAGAGGAGGTTTATCCAAAGGTGGAGATGGAGGGCTTTGGCACACCCAAAATCGCGTTCGCCAAGTCGATATTTGCTCCTCCTTGGTCCAATAGCCACGCGGTTAGGAGAAAAAGATGGCTGCGGACTATTTAAAAAAAACAGGCTTTCCAAATCGTGCCTCCGTTTTAGTGAACGAAATCGCACATGCAATTTTGTTCACTGAAATGGAGGCGCGATTTGGTTTACTATCCTAGTTGGCATGCCTATTGGCAGCCTTGGGACTAGGCTTGGCAGGTTCGGGATTGCTTGGGATGATTTCTCTTTTTTGGATTAAGAGTGATTGAATTCACTCCACCATTGCATCTAAAAGGTCCCTCAACTTCTTGCACACACCCCTTTGACAGTACCTATCTCTAGGACACTATAACCCCTTACCAACCGTCATAGTTTATAGAGTAGAGTGTATGATTTCTTGCCAAAATATTATTTTTCACTTGTTTAAGGACTAGTTATTGGTAGCCTTTTCATGAGTTGTGGATTGAATGTGTCGAGTTTAAAAATAGCACTTCATTTATTCTTCTTTAGTGTTTTAGTACCGTCATCCCTACAAATTTACTTCTCGCATGCTCTACCTTTTCCAATTGTACACAAAAGACAACAACGACAAACTAAAGAAGTCATAATTACCAAAAATTAACCAAAATCAACTATTGTCCACTAAAGTAATCATGGTCAAATAATATTTAACAATAATAAACTATGGTTAAACATATTCAACTACCATTTCTAACCCATCCACAACAATAGTAAATGATAGTAAGCCTTATCTAACCATTATTCACTAAAGTCAACCATGATTAACAAAATTCAAACATAGTCAGAAATGGTTAACCAAATTCTATCTTTGCTAAATAGTAGTCATCCATGCTTAAATATGGTCAAACATTATCAACCATCATTTGACACCCATGTTAAACTATTATCAATTATTGTCAAACATGGTCAACCTTAGGAAACCAATGTAAGTCATAGTAAACCATGGTTCAATAAATTCAACTATGGTTAACTAAATTAACCATGGATAACCAAAGTCAGTGAATGTAAAAAAATTTCCATCCATGGTTAACCACTCTCAAACTTAATCAACCTTCATCTCATGGGGGCTTCACTTGTTGAACAATATCCTATCACGTTAGTTCATATTGTGGGTTTTAAAATTATCAAAAATTGAACCAATATATTGCAGGTATTGGGGGGGATGAAGGGTTTAAGGTGGGGGTGGGTAGGGTGGTTTATAAGGATTGAGGTATAAAAAGGGGTGGGGAGGAGCTTTTAAGTATTGGGAGGGGATTTCAAAAAAAAGAGTTTGGGTCAATATCTCTAGAAATTAAGGGTATTCCTTAATATCCCATGATCACACGTGATATGTGAGAGGTTCACTAAGTGAAGTTCCCGTGCTTCATTTCTCATGGTCGAACCATAGTCAACTATGGTTAACTAAGGCCTAACTTTCTCAACCATTGTCGAATATAGTGAACAATAATTAACCATAATCAAACATGGTTAATGACATTCAAACATGGTCACACATAGTCAAACATACCAACAATGGTCAACCATTTGTCTACCACACTTTACAACATTTAACCATGGTCAACCTTGGTTAAACATAATCAATGATAGTCAAAGAATTCTCAATCATAGTTAAATATGGTCAAACATAATCAACCATGGTAAACACAGTCAACCTTCGTCGTCCATGGTCAAATGATCTATAGTGAATGACTGTTAACCATGGTCTAAATTTCTCAACCACCATCAAATATAGTAAATAATAGTCAACTATAATCAAACATGGTTAATAACATTCAAGCATGGTCAAACATAGTCAAACACGGTAAATCGCTACCTACTATACTCTACCACTATTAACCATGTTGTTAAACCATAGTCAACCATTTTAAAAATAGGGTCAACTATGGCCAAACCTAGTAAATGATGACTGACCCTAATAAACCTTACCTAAATAAAGTCAACCATTTTCAAGCATGGTTGACAAAAGTCAACAAGTGGTAACTAAATTCAACCATGGTTCATAAAAAGAAACAATGTCAACTATATTCAACCATGGTAAAGTCAACTATTTTTAACTAAATCAATCATGGTTAACCAAAGTCAACAAAATTCAAATATGGTTCACTAAAGTCAACCATAATAAACATAGTCAACCTTTGTCACTCGTGGTCAACTATGTTTAAGTAAGGTTTAACATTCTCAACCATGGTCAAATATAGTCATCAATAGTCAACCATAATGGCAAACATAGTTAATGACATTCATACATGACCACACATAAATAAACATGGAAAACCATCGTAAACCATTGACTACCATACTCTACCATAGTTAACCATTGAATAGGGTAAACTATGGTCAACCATGGTTTACCATGGTCAACCTTACCTAACCAAAGTATACCATAGTAAACAACGGTTAACCATGGTTGAATATTGTCAACAATAACCAACCATAATCAAACATGGTTAATAAAATTCAAGCATGGGTAAACATAGTCAAATATGGCCAAACACTACCTACCATACTTTACCACTATTAATTACCACTATTAATCACTATCAACCATTTTCAAAATAGGGTCAACATAGTTAACCATGGCCAAACCTAGTCAATGATGATTAACCACAGTTAACCTTACCTAATTAAAGTCAACCATATTCAACCATGGTTCACAAAAGTCAAGAAGTGGTAACTAAAGTCAACCACAATTCACGAAAGTCAACAATGTCAACCATATTCAACCATGGTAAACTCAACTATTTTTAACTAAATAAACCATGGTTAACCAAAGTTAACAAAAATCAAACATGGTTCACTAAAATCAATCATGGTAAACCACAGGGGCTTCACTTGTTGACCAATATCCTATCACGTTAGTTCATATTGTAGGTTTTAAAATTCAAAAATCGAACCAATATATTGTAGGTATTGGGGGGATGAGGGGTTTAAGGTGGGAGGATTTATAAGGATTAGGGTATAAAAAGGGGTGGGGGGGAGGTTTTAAGTATTGGGAGGGGGTTTCAACAAAAAGAGTTTTGGTCAATATCTATCGAAATTAAGGGTATTCTTTAATATCCCACAATTGGACGTGCTATGTGAGAGGTTCACTGAGTGAAGACCCCGTGTGGTAAACATAGTCAACCTTCGTCACCCACGATCAACTACATTTAACCAAGGTTTCACTTTCTCAACCATCGTCAAATATAGTCATCAATAATCAACCATAGTAAAACATGGTTAATGAAATTCAAACATGGTCACACATAATCAAACATGGTGAACCATTGTCTACCATACTCTACCACATTTAACCATTGACAATGGTCAACTATGGTTAACCTTGGTCAACCTTAGCTAACCAAAGTCAACCATAATCAAGCATGATTTTCAAAAGTAAAAAATTGTAACTAAACTCAACCATGGTTCAATGGGTGCGAAAAAGCTATATTCTTTCTCATACAAGTCAAATTTAATATCTATTTCTCAAGTGGAGGATCACACAGAGCACAAACGTGAGGTTCTCCAATTATTGAAAGACAACTTGGCATAGGCTTGTTACCATATATTTTAATGCTTGATGGTTGGCATAATTTATAACAACATAACCCTTTAGGAATGTAGTAATTTGACATAACTTAACCAATATGAATGTTGCAATGAGAGATAATTATCGAGGAACATCGTAATCCAACAAAATACTTGAGAACCATGGCCAACTAAACTCAACCTTTGTATACCACACATCACTTTAGCATAAGTGAACCAAGATGAATGTTCTAAAGAGACATCCATTATGGAATAGTCATAATACAACATAACCATTTATACCATGGTCAACAACCCTAAATTGAACTCAAGCTTGGTTAGCCACATTCAATAATAGTCAACCATGATTGACTATATTCATCCATAATGAAACATTGTCACCCATGATCAACCATAGACAACCATGTCAAACTAAAGTCTACCAATCTCATTGTGACAATCCCTATTGAATATGATAATGTTAACAAAATAATACTTCTTTAAGAACATGACAAAAGTGACAATCTTCCATAACCTTAGAGATATGTTACAATTTGACATAACCATTGAGGAATTATGTCACAATATGACATAACTCATATTAACCCTTGATTATGCTAACATAATTATTTAGAAATGTAATAATGAACTAAGTAGTCCAACTCAACTATTTAATAATATAATATTATAATGTGGTTATCCAAAATAAACTTTTATATATATATTTCTCTCTTAAAGATACTCAAATTAATTTTATTATAAAGTTAAAACATATTATTTAAAAATATTTAATATTCTAATAATATCATTTGTTGCTTTTAGATCATACTGTCAGTAGTCTTTTATTATTATTTATTAATATTTATTTCACATAAATAATATGAAAATTATATTATATTGTAGTATATTAATTATTTAATATATTAGAATATAATATAAGATAATAAATACTATATATTTATTTACTTTTTATATTATTTTATAATATTATAAATATTTTGGAAATATTCCTATATGAATAACTAACAACAACCATAATAAGAATATTAATTCAAACAAATTAATATGATTGTGGCTAATTTATATTTTCATAATAACGTTTATACTTTTAATTACTTAGATGTTTAATTACTTTTTGTTTTCTATTTTCCTTGCTCTAGATTATTCAATCGTTTCCTTGTTTATAACAACAAAGTTGTCATTTCTCATAAATCTTACATTAATTTTGCAACATTATCTCAAATTTTACAGTAATTTTGTATTGTATTACTTGGATGTCTAATTACTTTTTGTTTTCTATATTTTTTTGCTAGAGATTACTTAATAGTTTCCTTGTTTATAACAACAAAGTTGTCATTTCTCATAAATCTTGCATCAATTTTGCAACATTATCTCAAATTTACAGTAAAAGTTTCCTTATTTATAACAACAAAGTTGTCATTTCTCATAAATTTTATATTAATTTTGCAACATTATCTCAAATTTTACAGTAATTTTGTATTATATTGCATCACTAAAATGAAATTATATTAACCTTTTTAAATATATAAAACAATAGTATAAATATCTAAAAAGAAGTAATAATAATCGTACAAGGAACATCCAACACATTTTTAGAAATTTAAAAATGATTAAAAGCTAAAATGTTAATTGTTTTGCATGTTTATTATATGAAGAATCATGGTTGACTATGACCATTATTTAATGCATGTGAATTGATAAATGATGTTTGGCTATGAGAGAAGACTCGTCATATGCAGTTAGGCATTGAGAATCTTATTGTATTTCTTATATGGCTTTAATTTCGTGAATCATCGTGTTATTGGATTTGCGACCTTATTATATCTGTCGAAGGCCATGGGAGCTATATTGTAATCGATATTACGCTTACTTCATATTACTTTTCTGGTTGACCATAATTTTTTCGCTTTTTGCATAGTTTTACATTAGGCTAAACATTTAATTATTTTTTACAAATATTTAATTTAAATTAATTGCAATTTCATTGGCTAATTGGATTGAGGTGTTATTTCAAAGGCGACCACGAAAACCTCGGATTTGAAGAATATATTTAGTGTAATATTCATTGCAGCTAACCATTGTTAATCAGTGCACCGCCAGATAGTGTCCTCGTGGCCTCCACCTCCAAGCTTGAAGCATGAAGTGGCTAAGAATGTTTCATCGAAGAATGTCTCATCGAGCTAGTTGCAGTTATTGCTAGCTGTTACTGCACCGTCTTATACAGCTTTGCCATATTTAAATGGATGTGCCTTACCACATTCCATCTCCTCCCCATTTTGTTAACTGTACCGAGCAAGTCTCTACTCAGAAGACTCAAAGCAGGTTTATACAAGCTTCAAAATGATAAAGATAATGTCCTCAACTCGGCTTACCATTTCATGCATAGTTGTTATCCTTTGGAGGAACTCATCGGCTCTTCGCTTGTGAAACCTGCAACTTACACGTAATCAGCAAAATTTTATCATTTATAAAATATCTGACATAGAGCATTAGCACTGATTCATCTCAACCCATTATGCACAAATATTATGTTACATAGATATTGTAGGCAAGTACGTTGTTGAGGTTAGATCGCTTATCTTAAGGTTGCTAGCTCTAGTTTCAGAAGCTATAGAGCTTGATTCCGATTACTTGAATAAAATTCTTGTAAATCATAGACAATTGATGGCTATAAATTACTATCCATCATGCTCAAACCCAGATCTTACTATTGGTGCAGCAAGCCATTTAGATGCAAACATCATCACTCTTTTAATGCAAAGGGATGTAAGCCGCCTGTAAGTACTAAAAAATGGAAAGTGGGTTGCAGTAGAACCCATAGCTAATGCCTTCGTGGTCAATTTGGGATCAAGTGCAGCTTAGAAAGAAAAATCAGATCCATTTATGTTTCCATATGTTAAGGATTTGATAGTATTCATTCTAAGTGGTTTTGTGTGTGGTTTGAATAATAGGTTGTGAGCAATGGGAGGTTTAAAAGCGTGGAGCATCAAGCAGTAACGAACATATCTATTGTACGCATGTCAATTCCTACTTTATATACCCCTGGAAGAGATGTTATTGCTCCTCCAACCAACATGGTGGATAAATAGCAGCCGATTCTGTATAGAGGATAGATCATTTTGAAGATTTTTTGGAAGCTATCTTGAATGAGGAATACGAAGAATTAAAGGGAAGGAATGTTCTGGGTCGTTTCAAGATTAGGTAAACAATGAATTTTAGTGGGTCCATCCATAATTTCAGTGGATGTTTGCCTTTGTATTTAGCGTATGGCCTGGCATGTACATCACACATGCTTGTTAGAATCCCTTTCTTACGTTCAACTATGGCAGGATTCGTACAATGTATGTTTGTCTTTGTATTTAGTGTATGGGCTCGCATGTTCATCACACATGCTTGTTAGAATCCCTTTCTTACGTTCAACTATGGCAGGATTCGTACAGTGTATGTTTGTCTTTGTATTTAGTGTATGGGCTCGCATGTTCATCACACATGCTTGTTAGAATCCCTTTCTTACGTTCAACTATGGCAGGATTCGTACAATGTATGTTTGTCTTTGTATTTAGTGTATGGTCTCGCATGTTCATCACACATGCTTGTTAGAATCCCTTTCTTACGTTCAACTATGGCAGGATTCGTACAATGTATGTTTGTCTTTGTATTTAGTGTATGGGCTCGCATGTTCATCACACATGCTTGTTAGAATCCCTTTCTTACGTTCAACTATGGCAGGATTCGTACAGTGTATGTTTGTCTTTGTATTTAGTGTATGGGCTCGCATGTTCATCACACATGCTTGTTAGAATCCCTTTCTTACGTTCAACTATGGCAGGATTCGTACAATGTATGTTTGTCTTTGTATTTAGTGTATGGTCTCGCATGTTCATCACACATGCTTGTTAGAATCCCTTTCTTACGTTCAACTATGGCAGGATTCGTACAATGTATGTTTGTCTTTGTATTTAGTGTATGGGCTCGCATGTTCATCACACATGCTTGTTAGAATCCCTTTCTTACGTTCAACTATGGCAAGATTCGTACAATGTAAAACCAACAGGGATCTGGGGAAACCTCTGGGAACCCACAAAATCAACAGCTTCCTATTCCATGTCCCTCCACCTTTGGGGACCTTATGCAATGGCAGTAATTCCATGTTTTATTATCCAGATTTTAGCAAAAGACTCATAGACTTCAGGCACCACATCTGCTCTTCTTTTCTATTTGCTTTATAGATTTTGTTATACATCTCTTTCCTCCAATAAGATTTGCTTTGTAACCTCTCCATTTTCCATTATAGATTAAGGACTTTGTAACCTCTCCATTTTCCATTATAGATTGAAGGACTTCGAGCTTATTTTGCATATCTAGTCGTTCTTGAGTACAATAAATAAAGGAATATTTAGCCCAATCTTTTAAGGCAAACTTGACAGTTCTCATCTTTGCTTTCCACACATGATGGAGATCCAAATATTGTCCTCCTCCATACCTCAGCAATCATTTCCATAGATCTTGGATTGTGAAGCCAGAATGAATAAAAAGAAAGTGAAATTAATTATTCTTCCTCTAATATGGATGGTGATAGTAACCTGTTTCCCCTTCCCTCCTATCATATTATGTACTGATAAAGTTCTAGTAAGGTATGCTGCGGGAGTTTTCCAAAACGTTTTTTCCCAAATAAGGCAGTGAGGCTTAGTTTTATGAGTTCCAAAGGGTAGTAAAGAAAGTTTAATAATATTAAAGTCTTCCATAGGAAGGCATATTTTTCAGTTTGTTCCAACCATCCAAGGAGTGGTTTGAATCGTTATATATGATATTATGCTACCAAATAGTATTGTGCAATTCTGTTCAAGTGACTCCTTTCTAAATTTCTTGTGCAATTCTGTTCAAGTGACTCCTTTCTAAATTTCTGATCGATCAATTTAAGATGTATATCTCCTAACAAATATGAGTATGCCCAACCATTAAAATAATCCTGTGAAAACTAGAGAAATTTTATGATACTCAAAAAATTGAGTAATGAAACCTTTATTAATTTTTTATTTTCTCTAGGAAATCATTTCGAGCAGCTCTTGGATTGTGAAGCCAGAGAGGGTAGAATATAACATACATTTTAAGCATCAAATACTTTCAATAAGCCTATAAACTCAAGAATTGCATACCAACAAAGCTATTTACCCTGGCCGAATGTCCTAAGCTAACATCGTTGCATAGCTGAAAGTCTTACATCTTCAATTATGTGACACGACCTTCGTTCTCCACATAATCAAAGTAAAGACTAGTCGGGTATTCTTCTGATTCTAATGGAATTGTAACGTATTTTCCAAAGCATCAAATTTGGCTCCCTCTGGCCCTCGAAACGTTCTACTTTGTTCCTAAAGAATGAAAACATGGTTTAAATGACCTCTTTCTTGATAGCACAAACCATCTTGCTTTTATCAAGGTGGATGCCAAGCTATCCACACTGTGAACATTCTGTTGCGGGTTATTTCCAACAAAAAAGAGCAAATCACAGGGATATAATCATGGCGGAGAACACCATGAGACCATAAGGCAATGAATAATTTGATAGATCGAGGGTACATGGCTTCAATGTGGCCTTGATTGTTCTTGAAGGTTCATACTTGGCTTAAACTTAGCGTTGGTGGTTCTGTTTTAAACATATGTATGTTGCATAGCTTCAATGTGGCGGTGATGGTTCTTGAAGGCTCATAGTCATCTTAAACTTGGCGATGCTGGTTCCCTTCAAAACTTAAGTATGCTGCATGGATTCAACGTGGCGGTGATTGTGACCGAAGGTTCATACTTCATACTCATGTATGCTGCATGGCTTCAACGTGGCAGTGATTGTGCCCGAAGGTTCATACTTCATACTCTCAAGGTGAACCAAATTTTTTGATATTTTAGTGTAACTTTATTAGATCCTTTAAGATCCTATCATCTCCATGATCTCCTTTTCGACTAGGAATCCAGATTTCCTTCTACTAGTAAGCTATCACAAGATTACAAGAGCCTTGAACTTTTATCTCGATAGCCATTGTGTCAAAGGACTACTCACGCACGGCTTCTTAAAAGCATCATTTCAAAAGGATAGTGTATGTGCATTGGACATATTTATTAATAAGCATTTTTTTTAAAGAGCTTTCTCAGTCCTTATACCTAAACATCAGCAATTTGGCAAAGAATCCGCTCCCTTTCATCACGATGTGATAGGGTTATTTTTACTGTAATGACAATTTATATTGCTTTATTTCTAACATTGGTGAACAATTCTTTAATGGTTGTAGCGTCAAATATACTTACATCAATACATACTTTAAGTTTACTATACGATGTCAACGATTTAGACTTATTTGAGATCTCTTTCTTAATGTTAAAACAAGTGGAAATAACAACATAGTTGCTAAGTACCTGCCTCTTAAGAAAAGTTTCAAGAAAATAGTAATAGGTTGAATATAAAAAAAAGTAACAATAGATGTAGCAAAAAGATGTTCTATGAAACCACCACCAATGTTAGATGGATGACTTCATACTCTATAAAATAGTTTGAGTTTTTACATATACTTCAATTGGAGACCTAATAAAACAACCATTGAGTTTGCACAAAATTATATAATTTAAAAGTTGGGTTAGTGAGCATAAATATGTGTTGCACTACAAGTAGTCAATAAAAGTTACGGATCCCATTGAAAAAATACACTTCCCCAAATTCCAGAGAGCTTAAGGTTAAAAACATGTCACAAACAAAATTTATTAACAAACATATCAAAAGACATAAAATCTGGATTAAATAGCTTAACTAATTCTTCTAATGCTATTTTATAGCTTAGCTTGTTTATTTGATGTAATAAATAGAATGTCATTTTGCTAATGCAAAGTTAGTTGTTTGACAATGAAGAAAATTATTATGATGAAATATAATATGTATGTGTCAATAAAGTGTAGATGGTTGTTTGGTTTGAATGAGAAAATTATCAAAAACCTTTAAAATTAGAAAATTATTGAGAATACTTATATTAAAACTAGGTTCTTTGTGGGCACTCGGAATGAGAAAATAATTATAAAAGTTTTCATTTGGCCATAGGTACTTTAAAAATGATCTTATAAAATATCCAAAAAACACATGATTTAAAGAGTTCCTCAATTTTAGTAAACATTAAAAATTATATTTTTTAAGAAACCAAGCTTCATGTAAAAAATGAAAAATATTAAAAATTGCAATTTGAAATATTTTAAGAGAAATTTCTTGTAAAATTTATGACAATA
>LPNX010404397.1:329498-470997 GCA_001517045.1 Pseudotsuga menziesii
ATGTCTTTTTTGACGATCCACGCTGTGCTATTGCATTTGAAGCCACTGCCGAGACAAATCTGCCAGATCTTCTGCCCTTTTTTCATACGACCTTTGGACTCCAAATACTGGAATTGATACCATGTGGACGAAGAAGAAGTATTTCCAAATCTGTACAGAGTCATTTTCGATGGTTCTACGGTCTCAGGAGGCAGATTCAGTCCTTTCTCCACTGCACGAATCACTGCTTTGCCACCGGAATGGATGCACATATGATTAAACGCTCGCTTAAAATCGGGCACATATTCTTTCGCTTTAGCCTTCACGAAGATCTTTCTGACCAAGAACTTGCTGGCAAGATAAAGAATCTGTTCATAGTAGGGAAGAACCAGAGGACCCAATTGTCGCATGTTTTCCTTGAGAGCCTCCGCAGCAATTTCCATAATGTGTTTGCTGAGATTCACCTCGACTGTTCCAGTCGGATCCTCTTCTTGAAAAGCAGCATGATAGGCCATGGCTGGCCATGATAACAATCGATTTTGTCGTCAAAATAAAGGTAAAGCTGCTCTACATATTAAAATAAAACATTTACTTAAGTGTTGTTGGTGCAATTCAGTAACACCGTTCCCCCAATAATTCGAAAAATATTAACTTGCCACCATTTCTTAAAAATAGAAGTTTGCTTCATGGCTATGTAGAATTTCAGACTAATCAACAAATTCTGAGATACCATTGTACCTATATTTACATCACATTAACGTTGCTTTATATGTGTTATTGAATTGGCAATCGCTACTTCACAACAATATTACTAATATGGATATGGCCATTGGCCATTACAACAACTTGCCACGAAAGTTACTAGTATGGATATGACGCCGCTGCACAACTAACTTGTAATTTGTCATGAAGGCGTCGAATTTCAGGGATATGCACAAGATAATCAAAGATGCAGTCAGACCACCGGTTGTCATGAGCGGGTGAAATGTATTTGTTGACGATCCACGCTGCACTGTTGCATTTGAAGCCACTGCCGAGACAAATCTGCCAGATCTTCTGCCCTTTTTTCATACGACCTTTGGACTCCAAATACTGGAATTGATACCATGTGGTTGAAGAAGAAGTATTTCCAAATCTGTACAGAGTCATTTTCGATGGTTCTACGGTCTCAGGAGGCAGATTCAGTCCTTTCTCCACTGCACGAATCACTGCTTTGCCACCGGAATGGATGCACATATGATTAAACGCTCGCTTAAAATCGGGCACATATTCTTTCGCTTTAGCCTTCACGAAGATCTTTCTAACCAAGAACTTGCTGGCAAGATAAAGAATCTGTTCATAGTAGGGAAGAACCAGAGGACCCAATTGTCACATGTTTGGCTTGAGAGCCTCCACAGCAATTTCCATAATGTGTTTGCTGAGATTCACCTCGACTGTTCCAATCGGATCCTCTTCTTGAAAAGCAACATGATAGGCCATGTTGCTCACGCCTGCTCCGTGCGTTCTAACAACATGAAGCAATCTATATTTAGCATGATGGTGATCGCTTCTTTTGTTCGACAGAAGCACAGCCTCGCAGCCCATTCTGAACAAAATATTGGAAACCAACATCAGTTCATAGTTTCTGAAACACTAATTTTCTGTAATATTCTCTATGCTTAGAACAATTGCATAAGTGCCTCTATTGGCAGCACAAAGGAAACCCGCTGCCAGGTCCAGCGAAATTATGTTAGCGCTGCATCCCATTCCATCGACATTATAAGTCTTGATATCGTAACGAAAACCAAATTTATTAACAATCATCGACGAAAGCAATGGAATAGGGTTAAAAACATTGCAATTCACAACAAGAATACCAATTTCATTAACAACAATGCCAGTTTTGTCCAGCAGATCTTGAACACAACCAAACATGACGATCTCTACTTCTTGACGAGAAGTCTCATGTGTCAACTTTGGCGGCAAGCAATGCAGAGCCGGAGGAACAACAACAAATTTGCTCACAGCAGCCCAGAACAGCTGGCTCCGATGGTACCACTTGCTATAACAGATGGCAATGGGATATAATTTTTATTTTTTTAATTTTATTATTATGATGTCATGTTGCCACATGTCAACTCAAATCCAGATACCAAATTCCAAAGTTTACATCATCTTCTATCCACCAATCAGCTGTTTACAAAAATAGTTTTTTAACAAAATTAAAAAAAATATTTTACAAATCCCTAAGTCATACTTTGCAAAACAGATTTTAATTCTTTATAACTGCCTCAAAAGACACCAAGTCAAAAGAGTTTGACTTGCAATCGATTACAATATACCTACTGAGCGAGGTATAATAACTTCCTTAGCTATGGTTATAAGTTTGTCATGGCTTTGTATCAATTGTGTATCATAAACATGATATCAACAAGTACTCACATATTTTAATAGTTTTTTTGTCACAGATTTGCTTTGTTATTTTTGTTCACGATACATGGATTGCATTGTGTGTCGAGTATAGACTGCCATCTTATTACTAACTGATTTCCATGCAAATAGCTCAACCTACCCAACTCCGCACGTATTCGCTGCCTTGCAACACTTGTTTTAATGGTTAACAATTAACAATGTATAAAGTGAAATTAATGTCTTATGTTGCATAAAGATGAATTGCATTGTGCAATTATTGATCTTTGGGCCTTGTCTATTGTTGGTATTAGTGTTCTTATCCCAATTACATTTATAAACAATAAATTTGACCCATTTTTCCCAAATGATCACTCAGGGTAAAAAGTGTGTTACAAATGGGTATTAGAGGAGAGCTACAACACCACTCAAAATGGGCCTCCTAAGGAAAATAATAAAATAATAGTTAAAATAATAAAAAAATATTTATTAATTTTGGAGGAAGGAAAGAAAAAGGCTATTTTTTTTGTTCATATTTTTGACATATTTCTTTGTGTTTTTACTCAAATTTCGAGCGGGAGAGCTCCCTGGATGCGAAATTAAATTCAGCATCCAACAAGTACCCACTCTGCATACTTTTGACGGACCCTGCTACTCCAAAATCATGAAATACCTGAAAAAACGTGATGTCATCATCACGTTTTTCAGGTATTTCTTGATTTTGGGGTAACAGGGTCCGTCAAAAGTATGCAGAGTGGGTACTCGTTGGATGCGGAATTTAATTATGCATCCAGAGAGCCATTTCACTCAAAATTTGAGTAAAAACACAAGGACATATGTCGAAAATACGAACAAAAAAAGGTAGTTTTTTTTATGATACCTATCCCAAATTTATATTAAAAACTTGTTTAAGACCTATATGGTATTTCAAATTTAAAGCAATTTAATTGGCTAACACATGATGACATGGAATTTGGATTAGGGTTGAAAGGCCCAATTTGAGTTGAAATTTCCTCTTAACAAGCTTTAGATGTGACATTAATGAGGTAAATCATAGATAATCTAATATTTTAGACTTGTAGGATATGTAATTAATGAAGTAGTGATTAGGATAATTCTTTCTTCCTTGTCTCGATTCATTTTACAAACAAATTTTGTAAGTATGGTTGTAGACTATTGCTTAAACATTTATTTGGTTATTTTCACTAATGTATTCATTTTACAAACAAATTTTGTAAGTATGGTTGTAGGCTATTGCTTAAACGTTTATTTGGTTATTTTCACTAATGTTCTGTGGAAGTGAATGATAACAAGCTGAGATAAAAGCAAAAAACTAAATAAGGAAATTCTCGGAAAGGAAACCTTTTTATTTATATTTATTTTCTCTCCTTTAACATTCATGTTACATGATGGGCATGTATATAATTATGAAATTCTTAGGAAAATGTATGTAGATATGAATGAATGCATCATGACATTAGAAAACTTTGTTTAATAATGATAGATGGCTATAATGGAATGAAATTAGATGTGCTTGATTATGTACACGATCAACTCATGATATTGAGATGAACACAAATATGATAAGTTTAAATTAATTACTAATATGATAAGTTTAAATTAATGACTAATATGATTAAGTTTGAACGTTATTTGATTAGTTCGACAAAATGCACACTATTCCCTTTTTATTTTTATTTTTTATTGATCTCATTTATATATAGTTTTTTTTTATTGTTTTTCACCTTATTGTATTTTTATTTTTTTCATTTTGGAAAAATGTCTACTGTGCAAAAACACGACAAGGTTGCTTGATGAGGTTATCTCCTTGTTGAGGCTGATATTCTTTAAAGACCCCAACTATCCTTGCCCTTATATATTATAAACATTTTTTTATCAACTTCAAATATGCTACATATTTTATAAGTAACATGGTCATAACTCAAAAGAATGTCTAAAATCCTAATTTCTTTTGTAAAAACAAAGTGTTAACCTTTAACAATGGCCTTCGAAAAATGCTCTCCATAATGTTTATAGAGGTAGTTTTTTAAACCACAATCTATGTACCTGGAGATATATATAGTATGGACAAAAAGCTCCTTCATATTTTTGATATTTTTTTTTAAATTGCAATTCTTTTGTTTTTAACTTTATTTGACTAGTTTGGTAAAATGCATGTCCATTCCTTATTGTTTATTATTTTTTAGTGATATGAGTTGGATATATTTGTATTATTGTTTTACACCTTCCTTAACTTTATTTTTCCACTTTTGGAGAAAAAAGGCCCGATGTGCAAAAACACAATAAGGTTGCCTTGTAGATCTGAAATTCTTGCTTACAAGGATGCCTTGTAAGATACTGAGGTTGAGGTTGTTTGGAAAGGTTATCTCTTTGTTGAGGCTACTTAAAGAGGTTATCTCCTTTCTAGATGCACTAGAAATTAAAAATTGGCAAAACAATGTGAAAATTATGTTCCTAGAACTTTCGGTAGTGCTTTCGCATTTTTCTCTATGGAAGGTGCTACTAGAAGTTGTGAAACAACCAATTTTGGTAATGCTACCAGATAGTATTCGAAATGTCATGCCACTTGCTATAAAAATTATCTCCATCAAAATTGCAATTCCATTATCGAGGATATTCTTTTGATCACATTTAGTAGTCACCATGGAATTCTTGTTACAACTACTGCACAAGATGGTCAACTTCTGCAAGATGGAGAATTCAACAACTTCGACTCCCAAGATCCTCACACCCTTCAACTATCTTGATTGGAGGGCTAATATGAAGCTAGTCTTATGCAAAAAGGGTTTCTACAAGGTCACCATGGGTATAGAGGTTGAACCCCAGAAGCCTCGTGAAAATTCAAAGTATCTAAACAAGTTGGATGAAGCATTTGACTTCATGT
Source organism: Pseudotsuga menziesii (assembly GCA_001517045.1). Classification (NCBI taxonomy): domain Eukaryota; kingdom Viridiplantae; phylum Streptophyta; class Pinopsida; order Pinales; family Pinaceae; genus Pseudotsuga; species Pseudotsuga menziesii. The sequence continues at coordinate 334,771 of LPNX010404397.1, forward strand.
GCATCCACATCTCCATGGAGTTACTATTCCATCTCGATGGACTGAAAACTTCAAAGGATGTATGGGAGAAGCTCAAATCCTTGTTTGGAAAGAAGGATGAGCCAAGGGGCCATATTATGGAGAATGAGATGATATCACTACATCCAAACAAATTAAAAACTATACAAAAAATATTCTAAAAATTCAAATCCCTTGTCATGCAATGCAATTAGTGTGGGAATGATCAAAAGGATGAGAAATTGGTGCTCTCAATTATGAGCAAACTTGGCCCATAATTATGAGTGATCATATCCACTTTTTACTCTAGGAGACTCTCAACTCCTCATTTGTGAATTCCATCCCTTGATGCCTTCATGGAATCTCTTATTCAGAAACAAGATAGGTTGATGCAGATGGGAGCCCTCATCTCCTCCACAAATTAAGATCTCTTGGCTAGGGAGAAAAATAATTCACAAGCGATGAGGAAGCAGAAAGGAAAGGAGAAGAGGAAAACTGAATTCAAACCTAGGGAAGAGTTTGATCCATCAAATGAAGCCTAAGTATCTAAGAATGAAAAACATCGAAGGGTTGACAAAGGAAAGTTCTCCTAATGTAAGAAAGGAAACCATACAGAGAAAGGTTTTGTGAAGAAGACAATAGATCCACTGTCAAGAATCCTTGAACAACACAACATTTCCCTCCTTGAAGGCACAACGAATCTTGATTGTAGAGACAAAATTGAATATCATGAGAGATGCCATGCAATGAAGGATGGATTTTCATATTCTCATGTGTTCCTCGTTGATTTAGGAGCCTGCAATCACATGGTTGTATCCAAAGAATCATTTTCTTCATTAAAACTTAGTGATGGTCCAAGTATTCACATTGGAGATGAAACTCAAATCCAATCATAAGGGAAGGGTTCAATCAAATCAGAGCATGGAGTGTTCAAGAATGTCCTCTATTTGTCGTCCTTAGCAACAATTTTGTTGTATGTATAATATATGACTCATACAGGATCACCAAAGCAAGTTGTATTTGATTATGAATTGTGGAAAACAAAGATATATTTACTGGAAAGCTGATAGAGAAATGCATTGCAAACCATGCCTCCAAGGCATATGAATCCTCACATTTTCTGCAATACTAAGATCGAGTGCAATCTCAACTGTCATTTGAAAGGGAAGGTGAATTCATTCTACCGAAACCTTTTGCATATGATAATGTTTCCATTAATGTCTCAGATTCATAATATGAAGAATATGACCAAGCTAAATGAGTTTATGGGATTGAAGATGAAGTTCAATTAGATTCAAATCTAGATCCAGTCCTTACTCCCAATCCTATGCCTAAATGGGCTGAAAAAGGTCATTGAGGTTGTTGGGAACATGAATGGAGAGTCCTCTGATTAGACAAGAATAAGATATTAGTTTCAAAATGAGATCCTTGCTCTATGTCAAGCACATACACTTTTTCCAGAGAGGTGCTACAAACTCCAAGAAATATGCTACATTTTTTTTCCATACTAAGATCCAGTGCAATCTCAACTGTCATTTGAAAGGGAAGGTGAATTCATTCTACCGAAACATTTTGCATATGATAATGTTTCCATTAATGTCTCAGATTCATAATATGAAGAATACAACCAAGCTAAATGATTTTATGGGATTGAAGATGAAGTTCAATCAAATTCAAATCTAGATCTAGTCCTTACTCCCAATCCTATGCCTAAATGGGATGAAAAAGGTTATTGAGGTTGTTGGGAACATGAATGGAGAGTCCTCTAATCAAACGAGAACAATATATCAGTTTCAAAATGCGATCCTTGCACTATGTAAAGAAAATACACTTGCCAGAGGGGTGCTACAAACTTCAAGAAATATGCTTCCTGATGGTAAGGTCTGATCAATAGTTCTATTCATTGAAGAATAACGAGACATTGGATAATGTCACTTCAACTGAAAAATCGGAAGGAAAAATATACATGGAAAAACCTAAGGGGTACATTGTTTCTCTCTTGACATGCAAGATGAGAAATTCATTCTATGGGCTCAAGAAATGCCTAGAGCATGGAATCCCAAGTTCAATCCTTTCATACTGTCAAAGAGGTTCTAAAGACGTAAGATTGGATGCAAAAGAAGAAACATTTCTTCTCATATTTGCATACATATTGAAATAAGGTGGATAGGTTCACATGCATTGTACCGGGTAACTAATGCACACAAGGACCATCACAATGCATTACTGATCCACACAGATGAATATTGCAGAAATGTTTTGCAAGTTTTTTACTCAAGAAGATATTATCTCTTGGTGTAAAGGCTTGATTAAGTTATTGTTCCTGGTTTTCCTACTTATTTTTAGGGTGGGGGTTTTCCCATGAGGTTTTCCAAGTTAGCATTAACAGGGGGTGTTAGGATTAATTAATTAATCCTCCCTTAACCACCATAGTTTAATTTCCATTTCCTAGATTAGGAGTCTTTTTCCACTTCACTAGTGCCATGAGGAACCCATCTGGGGCTACCTACCACCTGTTGCACAAGCTTACATGAGTTTGGGAGTTTTGGAAAGAGATACATATAATTTAGGAACACATGCTTAGTGCCACTAGTAGTCAACAACAATTAACCCTAGTTTATGTTCAGTCATGCTATTATCAGCCACAATTAGTTCACCTTCAGTCATCCCAGCGTCACATTTCCCTGATTTGAGGAAGTTGGGTGCCTTTTCTCGCCTACCTCAGTTAGTTAACTGAATTTAAAGTTATTTAATCATCCAGAGTTGCAAAGTGAGTCTCTAGTGGTGTTTTTCCACAGTTAGAGTTCACTAGAGTCATTGCAAGTTGTTGAATTCGAATCCTATCTATGGCATTCAAATTCTTCCTATTGTAACACAATTGTATTACATACAGTTAATGATTTTGGATGTAATGTATGCTGGCCAATTTTGTCTGTGACATGTTCTATTTTGCCATGAATGTTTGATCAGTGTATATTGAATTCTTCCTTTCTCCTTCAACCTTGTTTCACAAGTGAATTCATTAAGTCCTGAAGATCCTAAGCTTTTCTAAATTAAACATCTTCCTTCCATGTTCTTATAAAAGTCCATATTTTATTTTTGACCCATAAAAATATAATTTTGTATACAAAAACAAAGTAATATTTGGTAGTAATGTTGGTTATTTTGTTGATTTTGCAGAATAACCCTTCAATGGATCATTCAAATGAGTCATCTCAACAAAATTTTCCTTGAAAAAGAGGTTGATGCAAGGAAGTAGAATTGCATAATCTTTTGGTTTTTCCACCACATAACATCGTCTTTTAATTACTCTTGGTGGGGCTAACATAGTTGTTATTTTTTCTACCTATTAATAATATCGATCATTTACATATTAGAATTCCATACCACAAAATGTTATTATGAAATTAGTTAAAACAAAGGTAGAGATTAGTTAAAATGAAGTTGAAGCTTTTGATTGTCATGAAGAACAACAAGTTCAACAACCACAACTTAGAATATCTACACATCCCAAGAGATGTTTAGAAAGGTATTCTCTTGATTTTTAGTCATCTTTTGCTTTGTTACTTGATGATAGTGAACTTAGTTGATCTAAGGAAGCTAGAGAATTTCAGGATGCATAAATGGAGGAGATCCATGGATGGAGAATTTCAGTTTCAAAATGCGATCCTTGCGCTATGTAAAGAAAATACACTTGCCAGAGGGGTGCTACAAACTTCGAGAAATATGCTTCCTGATGGTAAGGTCTGATCAATAGTTCTATTCACTGAAGAATAACGAGACATTGGATAATGTCACTTCAACTGAAAAATCGGAAGGAAAAATATACATGGAAAAACCTAAGGGGTACATTGTTTCTCTCTTGACATGCAAGATGAGAAATTCATTCTATGGGCTCAAGAAATGCCTAGAGCATGGAATCCCAAGTTCAATCCTTTCATACTGTCAAAGAGGTTCTAAAGACGTAAGATTGGATGCAAAAGAAGAAACATTTCTTCTCATATTTGTATACATATTGAAATAAGGTGGATAGGTTCACATGCATTGTACCGGGTAACTAATGCACACAAGGACCATAACAATGCATTACTGATCCACACAGATGAATATTGCAGAAATTTTTTGCAAGTTTTTTACTCAAGAAGATATTATCTCTTGGTGTAAAGGCTTGATTAAGTTATTGTTCCTGGTTTTCCTACTTATTTTTAGGGTGGGGGTTTTCCCATGAGGTTTTCCAAGTTAGGATTAACAGGGGGTGTTAGGATTAATTAATTAATCCTCCCTTAACCACCATAGTTTAATTTCCATTTCCTAGATTAGGAGTCTTTTTCCACTTCACTAGTGCCATGAGGAACCCATCTGGGGCTACCTACCACCTGTTGCACAAGCTTACATGAGTTTGGGAGTTTTGGAAAGAGATACCTATAATTTAGGAACACATGCTTAGTGCCACTAGTAGTCAACAACAATTAACCCTAGTTTATGTTCAGTCATGCTATTATCAGCCACAATTAGTTCACCTTCAGTCATCCTAGTGTCACATTTCCCTGATTTGAGGAAGTTGGGTGCCTTTTCTCGCCTACCTCAGTTAGTTAACTGAATTTAAAGTTATTTAATCATCCAGAGTTGCAAAGTGAGTCTCTAGTTGTGTTTTTCCACAGTTAGAGTTCACTAGAGTCATTGCAAGTTGTTGAATTCGAATCCTATCTATGGCATTCAAATTCTTCCTATTGTAACACAATTGTATTACATACAGTTAATGATATTGGATGTAATGTATGCTGGCCAATTTTGTCTGTGACATGTTCTATTTTGCCATGAATGTTTGATCAGTGTATATTGAAGACTTCCTTTCTCCTTCAACCTTGGTTCACAAGTGAATTCATTAAGTCCTGAAGATCCTAAGCTTTTCTAAATTAAACATCTTCCTTCCATGTTCTTATAAAAGTCCATATTTTATTTTTGACCCATAAAAATATAATTTTGTATACAAAAACAAAGTAATATTTGGTAGTAATGTTGGTTATTTTGTTGATTTTGCAGAATAACCCTTCAATGGATCATTCAAATGAGTCATCTCAACAAAATTTTCCTTGAAAAAGAGGTTGATGCAAGGAAGTAGAATTGCATAATCTTTTGGTTTTTCCACCACATAACATTGTCTTTTAATTACTCTTGGTGGGGCTAACATAGTTGTTATTTTTTCTACCTATTAATAATATCGATCATTTACATATTAGAATTCCATACCACAAAATGTTATTATGAAATTAGTTAAAACAAAGGTAGAGATTAGTTAAAATGAAGTTGAAGCTTTTGATTGTCATGAAGAACAACAAGTTCAACAACCACAACTTAGAATATCTACACATCCCAAGAGATGTTTAGAAAGGTATTCTCTTGATTTTTAGTCATCTTTTGCTTTGTTACTTGATGATAGTGAACTTAGTTGATCTCAGGAAGCTAGAGAATTTTAGGATGCATAAATGGAGGAGATCCATGGATGGAGAAATGAAAGAACTATGGGTGAGTGCAAGCTAATGATGGTCAATTTTTGCACGTTAGATGCAACAAGACTGGAAAATAGGCATCCTTCGTCTTACATGGGTATTTTGACATACCTACAGTATAAATATTACTTCTAGTAAAAAATATGAAATGCACGATATTGAATCGCCTTTCCAATTATATAAATGTTATTTATTGTCATTGTTTGCAAGTAACTTAATTTTTGTTTTTTCTAACAATGACATTTTTAAATTTTTCAGCAAATGATAAGGTATATGTCTATGTTAGCACAATCTCTAAGTTCCTAAATGATGAAATCAATATTAAAAATTTGGCAATCCTGTAGATAACAAATACTACTAGTGCAACCCTATTTTTCCAAAATAAAATTAGTAATTTTAATTACTTTTAAAAATGATCTAAGTGAGGAGACATCGAAATTAGTATGCCAACTCTTAGTGCAACTTTCATGGTATTAATGTAATTATGATGGATTTGAATGTTTATATCATGTAGAGGTCAATGTCTAGTAGTGCAACACATATTTTTTTTATGAAATGGTTGAGAAAATAAAAAGTTATGGAAAAAACATGATCATTTTTCTAAAAATCGACTCTCGCATCTAAAAGTTCCATCAACTTCATGCACATTATAAGAGGTTCACCACCTTCATGCATCTAAAGGATAAAAGAATGAAATGTTGGAACTTGTGGATCCCCCACAATGAAGAAAGTTTGTTGGAAATAAGTGGGTGTATATTTAGTAAAGAACAACAATGATGGGTTGTTGGAATGTTATAAATCTTGCTTGGTGAAAAAACATTATGTTTAGAAGTCAAGAATATATTTTAATAAAATATTATCTTCATTATAAATCTTAGTACCGTAAGAGTTTTACTTCCACTTATAGCAACACAAGATTTAGAGTTGGATCAAATGGATGCAAAGAATACTTTCCTACATGGTGATCTTAAGGAAAATTTCTGGGGAGAGACTAGGCCCCTCTTGTTAGGGGGTGTAGATCTGGGTCCCTATCATGAAAATTTCTATACCCTTATAGTGTGTTTTGATTCTTTCTAGAACCCTCATATGTAATGTATAAAAGGGAAGTGACCCTTGGCATTGTATCGCAAGAGAAGAAATCATTGTATGTTTTTATTGTTTAGTAATAAAAGATCGAAGCTTCCATTGCCACATGGTTTTACCTATGCACAATTGGGTTTCCATGTAACTCTCTCTCTCTCTCCTTCGTGCGCTCTCTCTCTCTCTTTCGCGCGCGCGTGCACACACACACACTCACACATGAATTTGTTGATGCAAAGTGGTTTGGAGATATTGACCACAAAATATCTACAAGTTTGGTGAAACAATTAATTGGATGGAGAAGATGGAGACAATAGTTCCATTGTTAACTACAAAAGTTGAGTACATTACAAACACTCATGTTCTAAGTAAGGAATTTGTATGGATGCTAATATTATGTTGAAATATTGTTTCTTATAATAAAGTTGTGAGAATGAAAGTTGTGAGAATAGGCCATGATAGCCGAAGTATAGTTTTTCTTAAAAGAAGACCCCACTTATAATTCCAAAACAACGCATATTGGTATACCACTTCATTAGATACATTATTGAACATAACAACGTGTCATTGGAGAAGCTTTATACCTTGAATAGTGTTTGAAGACTCATTGATTGAATGTCTATTATTTATTGAGCAATAATTTTGGTGTATAAAATAAGCGACATTATTTCCCAAAAATGTGACATTATAAATAGTTGGTCGTTCTCATTTGCAAATAAAACAAGAAGTGAGGAAACTTTTGAAAAAAAGTTAGGTCCTTTGCACGTAGATTGTGTATTTATACATTGTGTGTTAGTGGTAGCATGTGGACTATACACTCATTCGCCAATAGTTTTCAACCCATTGTAAACCATCTTATTTATAAGCAATTGATTGTAACATAATCTAAGTTTAATAGATTAAGATTTAGATGTTATGGAACATCTATATGTAATATTATATGTTGTAAACTATGAAGTTAAGATAATAATAAAAACACACAACAACTCTATTTTTTTGGTTTTTAATTAATATTTTCCAATTAAAAATTTATATATGATAGGTATATCAATGTTTACTTTCTATTTGCTTTAAAAATATATATATGCATTGCTTTATTTTTAAAGATTTCAAAAATTACACTAAATTGTTCACTATTTAAAAATGGTAAATGAAAATGAGAAAGTTTTATTACTATTATGTTATACACCTTGCTCGTATTTACTTAAAACAATAAATATTTAAGTTAGAGCAATGAATGTACACCTATTTTATTTTATGATTATGCATACGTTGAAAAAGGAATCTTTAAAACTTGTGAAATTGTTCTCATTCCTCTTCATATAAATTCAACGATTTCATCTTTACTAAAATTCACTATTAAACTATGAAAACAATTTAACCATTTTCCACACAAAAATTAAAATTTGTGAAATTGTTCTCCTTTCTCATAATTTAAATTCAACGATTTTATCTTTACTAAAATTCACTATTAAACCATGAAAACAATTTAACCATTTTCCACACAAAAAAACAATTTAACTATCCATCACCATCATGTTCACAGTACCAAAATGAATAATTGATTAAACCATTACATGTTAACATGTACATGATACTCCCATCTTGGTTCTTGGTGATTTATAATATAACTTCAAGTAAAAATTGACTGTACTTCCAACGACTCCATAAAGACCGATAACTAACATCGAGCGGCCCGATACGGACTGTCTCACTGCTAGTTACCACAAATCGTGACAGAGTAATACAATACAAAAAATCGGTGTAGGCATTAACCACGAATTTAAGGAGTACTCCAACACTCTAACTGTTTCATTTGCCCGGAAATCTCACGATAGAACCCTTAATAGTAGCAAGCAAAACTCTATAACATTTGTATTTAAAATTTGGGTAGTTTTTTTTAGTCAAAATGGGCGAAAGTTGTTTAAAGGATAGTTTTTAGTAGTTGAAATTGTATAATCTGAGTAATCGAGTGTCCTGAATTCATTTCTGCAATAAAAATTACAATTTTAACACTAAAAATCTTATTTTCAACCACAAATCTTGTTGCCTAAATCCAACCAAATTTACCTGAAAAAATGCAAATAATCTAGAGATTAACCAACTCCCCTTGATATGAGTAATACAGCGGCCTCAGCCAAAGCTACCTTCACCATCTATAAAGACAAAGACTGAAAATAAGTCAGTGCGAGGATAAGTGGTTGCCATACAGTTTGAATTAATAAATGCAAAACTTCAATTTTCCTTGTAATAGTGATGATTTGGATTGTTTAACAAAAATATTAAACGCATGGTTAAAGTTCTTATTATTAATTTAAGGTAAATAAAAATGATTGTTGTTTAAAAGTTTAAAAAATATTAATATTTAAAGTGGATACCTTGTTTATATTTGAAATATATATAAAGTATATGAAAGAAGAAAGTTGATAAAATGGATTATATAATTTTTAGTTAAATATAAAATTTTTATTGTTGAAATTATATTTTTGAGTTTATAAATAAATTTTATATTTTTAAGTGATAAATATCTTTATTGAGTTTAGATTATTTTTGGAAAGAGGAATAGGGAGAGACGTGTAACTTTTTTTGTGCTCATCCTAAAGTTGACATGTGTCTTTAAAAAAAAAAATTAAAATATTATAAAAATTAACATGTGAGCTCAAATTAGATTAAAAACATTTAAGGCATTTATATAAAATTACACAAATTAGATAAATTAAAAAGTTTCCGCAAAATTTACCCTCTAAAAAAGTGTTTGCACCTTGACAAATTTGATCCCTTGGACCCTTGGTAGATCCCTTTTTAGATGAATCTATGCTAGTGTAATTTCAATAACTTAGGTATATAAAAAAAAATAGCAAAAATATATAGAATATTTTGAAACCACAGAATTTGCAAGTTTCAGCTATTACTTGGTTAGATAAGATTGTGTGCAAGATTACACCATTAAATAAAGTTGGAAAAAAAAAATCCAAAAATCTGTATAAAAAATACCACAAAAACTACCTATCATTATTCTCTTTATCTAATCCACATAACCAAGTCTAATAAAACCAAATGACAAAAGTATACAACAGGAAAAGTTTGCATACACCCATAGTTACCTAAGAATACACAGTTCAAGAAATTGCCCCTAAAATTACACCATTAAATAAAGTTCAAAACTATTTTTATTGCAATTAAATTGTACAATTTAAAGAACTTATATTTATAAAAATGATAAAAAAAATTATATAACACCATTAAATAAAGTTCAAAACTATTTTTATTGCAATTAAATTGTACAATTTAAAGAACTTATATTTATAAAAATGATAAAAAAATTATATAGAATAATCTAATGCAATTTGAACAACTTATATCTAAAAAATGATAAAACATTATACAGAATAATTTAAAGCCATATACCAGACAAAGTTTGTGTCCACCTATAATTATATAATAATACAAGATTGGATAAGGTGAATAAATATCTTTATTACAATTAGATTATGCAATTTGAAGATAAAAGGTTCCAAGATTAGATAAGATTAATAAATATCTTTGTTACAATTAAATTGTGCAATTCTAATATAAAAATATTCAAAAAACGAAAAATATATACAGAATAATCTAAAACCATGGAAACCAACTATTCAAAATATATAATCTAAAACCATGGAAACCAAGTGACAATATTTAACTAAGTCAAATTATGTTAAGTCAAGTGATACAGACTATACACACTAAGTCGATGAACCATTAAATAAGGTGGAGACAGAAACAGCCCGGGCTGAATGGGTTAATGTAAACTTTGACCGGCAGATAGTCTTTTCCAAGCCAAGTTAGTTGGAAGTTGAAGACAATAACAACAGAATTGAAAAGGTAGACGAACTGTTCCGTTCGCATTTATTGGAAATTTATGGGATAAAGACACATCACATGCGTACTGTTAAAAGCGCTAAATACCATGGTCGACACACAGGGGTTTTTAACTGTTTGGCCGAATACATTCAATGGCTATACCTTCATCTCTGTCGGGGCACCGCCTATATATACTTCTGCAAACCTCAGACCTCTTCCAACACTCGTATAAGTTTTATTTTTTCTCTGCTTTAGTAAGCCTTCAGCTTTTAAAGATGGCACAATCTGTGAGCGTGGAGATCGATTTGAAGGTTCCTGCTCAGAAACTGTGGGGTGCCATTCGGGATTCTGCAACCTTGTTTCCGCAGATAATGCCCTCTCATTTCAAAAGTATTGAAGTCATCGGAGATGGCAAGGTGGGCACCATCCGCAAAATAAAGTACGGAGAAGGTAAGCAAAAACACCTGATTTCTAAAAAGCCCATTTTCGACCGTTCGCTGAGTTTTCAAATTTAATTAGGTCAGATAATTTAATTAGAAGTGTCTGATCTATTCCGCCAGTACATGGCTGTTATCATGGACACATAGTTCAGTGATAGAAGGGCCTGTATGGGCAGGGCTTATAGTTTAGTTAGCATTAATAGATTTGTGATTTGATTTCTTTCTAATCCTCTGAGCAGGTTAGGGTTAGGGTTTTGTTTTGATTTCCTTTTGATGCTTGTGATAGGTTAACCTGAGATATGCAGGTTTATCGTGATTGTGTTTATGCCAAAAAGATATGTTAAGAAAAAAATCTCTCTCTTGGGTGCAGGAATGAGAACGGCAACCTATGCAACCGAGAGAATTGAAGCATTGGACGAAACCAATTTGACCGTTACATACGCTGTGATAGAGGGCGAGGCTCTGAACGTTTTCAAGGTTTTCAAGCCAACCTTCAAACTACTTCCAGGAGCTGATGCAAATTCTTGCAAACTAAGTTGGACAACCGAGTACGAGCTAGCAGGCAGTGTAGTTCCCCCAGCAGACGCGATTAAGGAAGCGGCAGTCAACATATTTAAGGCCGTGGAAGCATATCTGCTGACCACAGCTTGAGTATCAGAAGAAGGTGGACGAAAGTATATATCTACTATAATAGAATAATGGATCACAGTGTTGATTGCCATAGCCTTGGCTTGCGCAATCTCTCTGGAAAAGGAAATGGTTCCCGGCTTGGGCTTGGAGATCATCTTTTTAATTGGATCTAAATTTATTGCTATATTTGTCAGAATGCAATAATCCCATCTTTGTTTTCCTTTCACTATCTATGCTTTCTGCCTGTGAATGTATTGGGGTTAAGGCATTTGCTTATGTTTATGTCAATAACACCTCAATCTCCCGTGAACTTCGAATTTCTCTATAATATTAATTTTTGTTTGAAATTTTGCTCCTGGGATCAATCTAAAATTTGTGGATATTTTATTATATTGTCATCGGCCAGATTCCAAAATAAATTTTAGTTCAATAAAAGCATTTCATGTTGCTCACTAATTCACGAAAGGACTAGATGTAACAGCTAGTAAAACGAATGTAATCTATTGCAGATAAAGATCCAGAAAACAGTTTTCTTTTTCATTGAATGTACTGCATGCCGGTCCAAATATAAATACAATTAAAACGAATGAAATCTATTGCAGATAAAGATCCAGAAAACATTCTTCTTTTTCATTGAATGTACTGCATGCGGGTCCAAATATAAATACAATTAAAAAATCATAAAGTAGATGGCCTTTTGGATATTATCTCATATTTTGAACTGTGCATGGTTTTTTAGATATTATCTTATATTTTGGATTTGGCTGAGCTGATAAACTAAATTAGTCAAACTGCAATAAGTGTACAATCTAGATTCATTTCATGATGGTGGTATATTGTTAAGCTTAAATGCATCTTGATTAAGATTTAAATAAACTTCACTTAAATAAACATGGACGACTTCTCGGGATTTTCCCCAAAAACCCTACATCAAACTTCAGTTAAATGCATAACTATAACTATTTGGTAATTAATTTAACTTATGTTTACCCTTTGTACCCTTTGTTTAAGAGTCATCTCCACAAAACTAAGTGAGTGTGCTGCCAAATAAGAAGACAATTAAGATATTATAATTATATATTCTTCAATTTAATTTGATGCCCTTTTTTTATTAATACACTTTTTCTTATTTTTTTAAGAAAGATGATGATAATTAAAATAGTGATGATGATGATAGATTACAGCCACTTAGAGCAATCTTGGTTTATCAGACCTAAAAGAAGAGGCTTGATCTTCCTTTTCTTCTTTAATAGACTTGACTTGTGTTTCAATTTTTGTATCTTGGTTTCTTCCTTGATACTCACTTTCCATCTTGAACCAAAGGTCTTTGGCTGAAGTGTGTTCTCCTACACTCTCTCTGACAGAGCTTGAGAGTCCATCCATAAGAAACTTCAATGCAACGGTGTTGTCCTTCTTGGCATCCTTCTGTGTAGCTGACTTTGTCTTCTTCTTGGACTGAGGAGGTGTATTGACCACAATCTACCATACATCAAAAATTTTCAAGTAAGATTTCATCTTACTTCTCCATCCAAAGTAATCATTCACATCAAGTACTGGAACTTCATCATTGCTGTTGGCCTTTGTCTTTGCATACATTGTGTGTCCACTGATCTCCTTCAAGCTAGTTAGGCTTGTGCTGAAGGTTGGATCTAGTACCAATTGTTAGACACAATGGAACACTAAGAGGGGGGTTGAATTAGTGGGCCAACACTTTCAACTTTCTTCATCTACTTAAAAAAATATCATCATAAGTACATCAACAACAATCAATTGCATAGACAACACAAACACTTCATCAGATAAATTTGTAAGCTTTATTATATTATATTCAAATGTCTACAACCATGAGGCTTATCAGCTACAACTGAATCAAAAGCACCAACTTCTAATCGATAAGATCTAATCTATTGCTATTTCCATTTGAGGTTCTCATTTCAAAGTGATCTATCACATCAGCTTGATGATAAGCTTGGTGAAGTTAACAAATTTCAATCATGGAAGTATATATGATCTCTCTCAAGAAAATGAATTGGACACCTACATGAGTAGAGAGGTTCCAGTTCTAGAGGGAGATAAGGCTAAAATCCTTACACAAGAAGAACTTCGTCAAGGCCAAGAAGAGCATTATTGATTCAATCATGGATCAACTTGTACCACAAGTGTCTTCCCTACAGACACCAAAGATGTTTGATTCCTTGACCAAGCTATTTGAAGGGAAGAACATAAATTGGAATATGACCTTAAGAAACTAGTTGAAGAATGTGAAGATCCAGAATGCAAAGACTATACAGTCATACTTTACTAAGGGTCTATCAAATCAAAGAACAACTTGAAGCGGTAAAAGAAGAAGTGAAGAATGCAGAAGCAGTGATAGCCACCTTTAATGGCCTCCTAGGATCATGGGATTCATTCATGTGAAGAATGTGTGACAGAAGGAAGTGATTACTTTTAGTAGACTCTGGGAAGAAGAAGAAGCTCGACTCATAAGAAGAGAAGAGAAGATGAGAGGAATTGAAGATCAAGCTCTCACCATTGAAAGAAGATCCCTCAAGCGATGAGGAATACGAAGAATTCAACTCTTGAAGAACCTCTTATCCATATTAGCATTTGGATAAGAAACGATGCTATTATGAATGTAGAAGACGATGAAGCCGAAGGCTCAAGAATGAGTCTACCCATGAAACAAATAAAGATAAGTATTCAATTGTCATTTCATGATATTGTTTTGTTTTCCATTTGTTTATATTATGTCGATGTATTATGCATGATAGGATGTTTGCATTAACGACAGTATACTACTAATATCCATGTGATGGGTAAGTAGCTCATGGTGCTATACAAACTCTCCATTGCTACTTATCTAGAATGAAACCTCTTTGCTGACATATTGGATTAGTGCACAATCTCAATGTTGTCCTGGTAGAGATGGAAGGCATCTAGAAAAGTTTCATGAGATATGGATGAATGTTGTATTGGCTAAAGTAGTTGCATGATCATATATTTATGCATAAGAATTTGCCAGTATGAATATTCCTTATGAAATGTTTCTAACCATACAAATGCATCTGACTTGTAGGAAACATCGCATACATAATCACCTATAAGAAAAGAAGAATGAGGCTTGTTCCGAAGAACAAGTGACGACAGCTCAAGATGAATATGACAAATGCAGCAACATCATTGATGCAGAACCTTCAAGCTATGAAGAAGTCTAGTTCAAGAAGAATGATGTCTAGGATGCAGTATCGATACATGAAGGGAAGTTCATAGTAGATGGAAACATCATGGGATACAAAGCAATATTCGTAGCACAAGGCTTCTCGCAAAAAGAAGGCCTAGACTACGAAGAGACATTTGCAGCCAGTAAGAGCTGAAACACATACATGGTGAGCTTGATGAAGGTCTTAACTTTTGCTACAAGGTTGAAGATGCAAGTCTATACACTAGAATATTAGTAGCATAGGAAGCTACTTGTCACTCCGGCACAGAATGTTCCAGTGCATAGAGTATGGAAGATAGAGGGAGTATGATGCTCCACTTCAGAGGGAGTGACTACAGAATATCCTGAGGTTTGACATGGTACGACAGGATGGATAGATTACTGATGACTCTAGGCTTTACTAAGAGTAAAGAAGATTCCAACCTTTGCTTCAAGGTTGAATGCGGAAGACCAGTGATGCTCCTGTTATGTGTCGATGCAATATTTTTCTAGGCATGGAGGTGTGGAAGAATGCGGATGGAATATTCCTTGGACAAAGGAAGAATGCAGTAGAGATATTGAAGAGGTTCAGGATGATGGAATGCAAGGCCATGACCACACCTATGGCATCAAACATGAAGCTATTGAGTGATGTTTCATTAGAGACGGTTGATGCTACGACGTATCATCAAATGATTGGGTCCTTGATGTACCTGATGAACACAAGACCAGATATTTGCTTTGCTATGAACATGTTGAGCCAGTTCCTGACAGATCCGAGACATGTTCACTCGATTGCTGCAAAGCATATTTTGAGGTACTTGAAGGGTACAGTTGATTATGGGCTCAAGTATGAGGGAAATCAGAAGATTAACCTAGAGGGTTATGTTGATTCCGATTGGGCAGGCAGTGCCATCGATAGAAAGAGCACTTCAGGGTGTTGCTTCAGTATGGGATCAGGTGTGATCTCTTGGTTTAGCAGGAAGCAATCCTGTGTGTCATCGAGTATAGCTGAAGCAGAGTATGTCGCAGCTTGTTCAGCTAGTTGTGAGGCAGTATGGATGAGGAAGCTACTGTCTGATTTATTTGATCTCCAGATGGATACTACTTGTATATATTGCGACAACCAGAGTTGTGTGAAGTTGTTGGAGAACTTGGTGTTCCATGACAAGTCGAAGCATATCGAGATCAAGTATCACTATATCAGGGATATGGTGCAGAAGGGAGCAGTGAAGCTCCAGTATGTTGTGACGGATGATCAGATAGCTGATGTGTTGACGAATCCATTGGCTAGAGTGAAGTTTGAGTACTTCAGGGAGAAGCTTGGTGTTCTCCAGATCGAGGTCCCTTCCAAGGGGAAGTGACGAGTCCAGAAGCCATTCTGATGAGTAGGTCAGATATAAGGGTTTAGCCATTCTATCATGGCTAAAGGATTAGGTTCCTCCCATTTCAGATGTGAGTGGTAGCCATTCTGACGAGTAGGTCAAATATAAGGGCTACTGCCACTCTTTGGGAGAGTGGAGGCACCTGGTCCATTACCAGGTAGCTCAGTCTAGGACTGGGGGCCATTTTGACGAGGCTGTAGGATTTGGTTCCTACCAAGTTAGATGTGAGTGCATACCTTTCTGATGAGTAGGTAAGATATAAGTGATGAAGCCTTTTCACAGATGATAGTGATGTCCTATCATGCCGGTGAATGTGAGTGTTGGGCCTTTTTGATGTGATTGTATACTCCTACATGATCAGATGTGAGTGCTGGGCGTGCCTCTCTAACGAGTAGGTCAGATGTAAGTGCTGGGAGGGCCATTCTAATGAGTAGGTCAGATGTGATTGTAGACTCCTACATGATCAGATGTGAGTGCTGGGCGTGCCTCTCTGACGAGTAGGTCAGATGTAAGTGCTGGGAGGGCCATTCTAATGAGTAGGTCAGATATAAGCATTGAAGAAGACCTACATGATGGCTAGGCCTAGAACTAGCATGAAATAAGGCTGGCTCTGTAGAACTTCCTGTGATGAGAAGAATCATGAGATAGCACATATGATGATGACCCGAGAAGATCCAGATCAAGCTATGATCTAGATCCAGTTATGATGTCTCCGAGATGATCCAGATCGAGTGATGATCCGGATCCGACAGTGATGATCCAAATGTAGTGATGATGTCCAGTGATGATCCATATCGAGTGATGATCTAGATCCAATGATAATGATCCAGATCCAGATGAAGATGACTTGAAGATGAAGATGAATTGAAGATGAAGATGACTTAAAGATGATGAAGACTTGACGATGACCTAGATGATATAGAGAAAAAGACTTGTGCTGATAAATTGTGTCGATAGAATACCTTCCTAGTTAAGAGGGAGTGTTGATGTGATTGTAACTTTGGAATGTAGTCACTTGTATTTATTATCTATTGTAACCCGATGTTCATTTCGAGATGTATTGTAATGTACTTGAGTCATGTCATAACTCGATGTTTATTCTGGGAAGTTTCTATAATGTGAAAGTCATGTCAAGTCATTATGGGTAACCCTCTTTTTGATGAAGGGTTAAAGTCCCCACAATTGTGGGGCCCTAGGGTTATTAGACTATCCTAGTGAATTCGACCCTAGGTGAGTCATTGTAAGTTGGATAAATAGTCCCCACCATTGTGTTAAGGATAAATCTCCTTGTTGTTCAGAGGAGGCAAAGTCCCCACAAGTTGTGGGGCACTAGGGTTATTAGACACTCCTAGAGATGTCGGCTCTAGTAAGTAATTGTTAAGTGAGGCCGACATGTTGGAGTGGGGTCCAAGTGAATGGAAGAATATAAATAGAGAGTGAGTCTCTCTATTTACAACACATACTCACACATTGGGGCGCGTGGGTGAGAAAGGAGAAGCTCTCTCAATGTGTGAGAGAGAGACAGAAGTTGTGGAGATCATCTTACTATTTTTGGGTTTTACTTTTGGTACTAATTCTATATCTAAGGAAGTTGCGGGGTTTTCTCCTTTATGGTTTCCCCGAGGAAAATTCTTTGTGTCTCTTATCTCTTGTGTTTTATTGCTGTGCTTGTTATTCTCTCGGTTAAAGATCCTAATGTAATGGTTGCTTGAATGATAAAAATATAACACTCTGAAGCTTCAAGACACATGGTTTTGACCAAGGAGGAATTCTCCTCTCTTGACATGTGGAAAGGCCCACCAATAGTGCTGGGAGATGACTCTCTCACTGATAGTTTGGGGAAAGGAAGGATTGATCTTGACCATGGTAAGTTCAACAATGTATTGTATGTTCTAGGTGTTGCCTCTAACCTCTTGTCAGTGTATTAGATGACCCACACAGGGTCTCCAAAGAAAGTCATATTCTCCCCTGATGATGTTGAGATCACATAGATCTCGAGTGGTAAATTCATTGCAAAAGGTGTTGCAGATCACACTTCGAAGGTATACATGTTTTCACATCTTCTACCCTACTCAAACCCCTCTGTTCTTCTGATTCATGCCAATGAGGAAAGCAAGCTTTGGCATGAAATATTTGGCCATCTTAACTATAAGTATCTTTTTTATCTAAGTGAAAAATAAAAGGTCATAGGGTTACCAAAGATTAAGTTTTCCAAGGGAGTCTGTCAAGGTTGTATCTTAGGAAAACACCCAGAGCATAAATTTGAGAGAGCTAGTCATGAGAGAACCTCTGCACCTCTTGAGTTGATCCACAGTGATGTTGCTTGTCCATTTCCTCATATGTCAATGAGTCAGGTCAAATATGCATTGACCTTCATAGATGAATTTTCCATGTACTGTTGGGTTTACTTCTTGAAGCATAAGTCTGAAGTTTTTGGCCTCTTCAAAGTCTTTAAGGCTTTGGTTGAAAACCAGTATGGGAGGAAAATTAATATCCTCAGATCTGACAATGGTGGTGAGTATGTCAATTTTGATTTCATTCACTATTGTGAAGATGTAGGTATTCAGATGCAGCATTCAATCCCTTACAAACCACAGCAAAATGGTGTTGCTGAGGGAAAGAACAAATCACTGAAGGAGATGACAACCTGTATGATGGAGGCTAAGACTTTGCCACCAAAGTTTTGGGCCAAGGCTATAAAATATGCATCTTATATCTAGAATAGGGTGCCTCATAAACAACTTGATGGTATGACTCATTTCGAAGCATGGAGTGGGCACAAGCTAGATGTGACCCATTTCAGGATTTTTGGCTGAAGGGCTTGGGCTAGAATTCCAATAGAAAAGAGGAAGGCTTTGCAGCCCCAAACCCAAGAGTGTCTATTTGTTGGATAATATGAAGATTCAAAAGGCTACAATCTGATCAATTTGAGAAAAAACAAAGCCTTCATTGAAATGAGTGTTCAGTTCCAAGAAGAGCCTTTAGCAGCAGTTGAAGTTGGAGAGTCTTCTTCACCACCAGAACCATTGAATGTAAGTGAAGAGACAAATGAGTTTGCTGATTCTGATATGTCTAATAATGATGATTTAATTGCAGATCCTGACATTCCTAGAAGACCAAAATGGGAAGAAAATACCATTCATGCAGCTGGGGAACTAGCTGGAAATCCTAGTGATCCTAGGAGGACTAGATCTTAGCTTGAGAGTGCCCTGTGTATGAAAGACCCTTTGTTTGCAGAGAAGTGCTATCTAATGGTTGAATCAGACCCACACACATATGAATATGCATCACATGATCCAAGATGGCAAACAACCATGAAAGAAGAATGTAGCTCACTCCAGAAGAGAAACACTTGGGAACTGGTTGATCTTCCCCCAGGGAGGAAGCTAGTTCAATGTAAGTGGGTTTTCAAAACTAAGTTTGTTGCTGATGGTTCACCTTTGAAATATAAGGCAATATTGGTAGCCAAGGGCTACTCATAGGTAAATGGTATTGACTACAATGAGACCTTTGCACCAGTGGCAAAGATGGACTGCATCAGGCTAGCCGTAGCCATTGCAGCTTCGAAGCAGTGGGAGGTACATCACATGGATGTGATGTGTGCTTTCCTGAATGGAGATCTTACTGAAGAGATTTAAATGTAGCATCCTCAAGGGTTTGTTACTAATCCATCTTTTGTGTGCAGGTTAAAGAAATCATTGTATGGGCTTAAGCAAGCCCCCAGGGCTTGGTATGCCAAGATTGATAGCTTTCTGCTGTCATTGAGTTTTGTTCGATGCAAGTCTGATCCTAATGTTTATTTGAAGATGATTCATGTTTATTTGATGATTATTGTCTTGTATGTGGATGACCTTCTGATTACAGAAAGTTCAAAGAAATAAATTGCCTCCATGAAGGATGCAATGAACCGTGCATTTTCTATGATTGATTTGGGGTTGTTGAGCCAATTCTTGGGTCTCGAAATTGCTCAATCCCAACATGAAATAAAGGTACATCAGTCCAAGTATGCTTCAGATTTGCTGAACAAGTTCAACATGAAATATTGTAAGCCAAGAAAGACTCCCTTCCTTTCGGGAGTTAAGCTTGAAGAAGCAGGTTCTTCTCCTATGGTAAATAATACACTGTATAGGAAATTGATTAGGTGTTTGCTGTACCTTACACACACTCGACTTGATAATTCTTATGCAGTAAGTGTGGCTTCAAGATACATGGATTAGCCTCATGAGATCCATTGGAGAGCAACCAAAATGATCCTTAACTTTGTTCAGGGAACAAGAACTCATGGGATCTTCTAAAAAGCTAAATCTGATCTTGATTTGATTGGGTTTACTGACAGTGATTGGGCAGGTGACAACACAGATCGAAAGTCAACATGAGGATATGTGTTCATGCTTACTGAAGGACCAATCAGCTGGTCAAGCAAGAAACATAGTTTCATTGCACTCTCATCTACAGAAGCAGAGTACAGAGGAGTTGTAAATGTAGCAACTCAATGTTTACGGTTGCAGGGGATACTTGGTGAGTGTGGCTTCGAATCATAATTTTCAACCATTATCTATTGTGATAATCAGAGCACCATTCAAATCTGCAATGATATAGTTTAGAATCAGAGAACCAAACACATTGAGATCCATATGCACTACATCAAACAGCTTGTGCATGATGGCACCATTCACCTACTCTTCTGTGCATCTTCAAAACAAGTAGCAGACATCTTCACCAAAGTTTTTTGTGAGAAGACATTCAACAATCTCAAATCACTGTTGGGGATTGCTAATCATGCTGTGAAGCATGATTGATGACAATATTTTCAAATTTTTTTTTACTGTCCATGTTTAAGGGAGCATTTTCCCACTATGTTTTGGCCTCTTTCCTTGGTTAAATGGACATGCAGTATGTAAATGGTGACTAAGCGTTGTTGCTAGGCCCTATAATTTTTTGATATTTACTCATAAATTTAGGCTGAAGGGGGGGTGTTAGAATAATCAACCCATAGTTAGCTACCTTAGACATTAATTAATCCGTTTTTGTCTTATTTGCCTAGTTTCCAATATTCCATTCTATGCAAGTTGTCTTCCACATGTCCTAGAAGTCAAAATTGCTAAAACTGAGTCATGGAGCACCTGGGAAACCTCCTAGAAACCATATTTAGTAGTTCTGCTTTATTCTAGATCCTCCCTAGCGCATATCTACTTTTTGTGCTAAGTTGCCTGCTTTATTGATATTTAAGGCAAAAGGGAAAGTAAGACTAGGTGTAGTTGACTTGTTTTTTGCCCTCATCATCCTCCGTTCTTTTCTCCTAATAAAATCATGTATGAGTTTTCTTTCCATCACTTATTATCTTTCCCATTTGACTTTTCCAATTCGTGAGCCTCTAGGTAGATTTGGAAACTGCTTTATGCACCTATGGGGGATTTGACTAGATTTAGTAAGCCTGCTTTTTACTATTTCGAATGACATCCTTATGCATTCGAATCTATCATGTAATTATATATTGCATTAGCCTATGACTTCATAAGGTTGTCTATTGTACACTTATTCAATACATATTAGTGTTATGCTCCAACTTCAGTCTCCTTTGTGTGTAAATTTGCATGTTTGATTAGCAATTTTGTGAGTGCAATTGTTCTATCACCTGGGTTCAATTTCCACATCCCTTTCAGATATCTCATCACATGTTTTGCAGCTATCAGGTGAACATGTCTAGGTTGAACTAGATACTGATTCAAGGTGTTCACAACAAAACAAATGTCTGGTCTGGTATTTGTTAGATACATCAATGACCCAATAATCTATCTGTATTGAGTCACATCCACTAACTCTGACAAGTCATCAGCTTAAAAACTTCAGGTTGGATTCCATGGGTGTGGCCATGGCTTTACATTCCATCATATCAAATATTTTCAAAACTTCCACTGCATAAAAAATAGATCATCCACATATAGTAATAGTATGCTAGGTTCATCTTCTATAACCTTGAAGTAAAGGTTAGGGTCATATTTGCTCTTGGTAAAGACCAAAATTGTTAGGAAAATATCTATCCTTCCATACCAAGCTCTAAGAGCTTGCTTCAGGCCATATAGGGCCTTCTTCAACTTGTATCTGTGAGTCCATTTGTCTTCAACTTAAAATCCTTGTGACTATTCGATGTAAAACTCTTCCTCAATCATACCATTAAGGAATGATTTTCTTTACATCCATCTGGTGTATATCCCACTTCATCATGGAAGCAATTACCATGATAGTTATGAAGGAAGTGTACCTTTCTTCCTGGAGCAAGTTTCTCTTCATAATTAATTCCCTCTTTGTGAGAGAAAACTCTAGCCACATGTCTTTTCTTACTTCTATTAGAAACATATTTTATCTTGCAAATCCATTTGGAAGATACCACATTCTTGCTTTCTGGTTTGACTACTATATCCCAAACATCATTCTAGTATTCTTTCATCATAGCATCTTCCATGAGTTCGTCTTGTCAGGTCATCAACATATCCTAGTGTTCTGCATTCAACCTTGAAGGTTGGAACCCACTTTACTCTTGGTAAAGTCTTGATCCATCAGGAAGTTGTCAATCATGTCGTACCATGTCAAAATTATAGGTATTCTATAGTCACTCCCCCTGATGCGAAGCATCATCTTCCCTCTTCATTATGTATAGGTGGTTCTCTACTTAATATATACTTCTAGTGGGTCTAGTCAATAGAGTATGTCATGTCATAGTCTATTCTTTATGAGGCAAGCCATGAACTTTGATTTGTACACTTGTTCTTGTAGATCCATATGGAAGATACTACGGACTTCCCTTTAGGTCTTGAAACTGTATCGTAGACATCATTCCCCGTGATTGATTTTTACTCTTTGATCATAACTTCTTTCATAGCCGGAAAGGTTAGCACCAATGATGTCACCCAACTGTGTTACACAACTAGAGTGTGTATGATGCCTCTTACTTTGGTTTGGAAGTATCGCCATTATTTTCTTCATCTTGAGTTATCTCTTCTACCCATGGTGGTGTTCATCCTTTGAGGTGGATCTTCCGCTCTCTGAAGTTCTTTCTTCTGTCACGGTGTCTCTGACCCTGGGAGCTTCAGATTCATGCTTATTGGAGTGAATCTTGAATTGTCATCACTTTTTATTTGGAACAATTCTCATCCTTCTTTTCTTGTAGGTGGTTGTACAAGACCTTTCCTATAATTCAAATGCACCAGTTGCATGGTTAGAACCATTTCATATAACATATGCATAATGATGCATCATTCAACTATTTAGCCAATAAAACATTCACCCATATCTCACAAAAACTTTCTAGATGACATCATTGAGATTGTGCACTAATCCAATATGTTAGCAAGGAGGTTTCATTCTAGATAAGTAGCAATAGAGAGGTGTATAATACCATGAGCTACTTACCCATCACATGGATACTGTCATTAATGAAAACATTCTATCATGCCTAACACATCAACCAAATATAAAACAATATCATGAAATGACAATTGAATACTTATCTTTTATTTGTTTCATGGGTAGACTCCTTCTTGATCCTTCTGCTTCATCCTCTTCTTCATACATGACATCATCATTTCTTATCCAAGTGATAAGATGGATAAGAGGTTCTTCAAGAATTGAGTTCTTCATATTCCTCATCGCTTACGATATTTTCTTTGAATCATGAGTGCTTGATCTCTAGTTGCTCCCATCTTCTCTTCTCTTATTATGAGTTGAGTTTCTTCTTGTGTAAGGCTTTAGCCTCATTTCCCTTTAGAACTGGAACCTCTCCACTTATGTAGGTGTCCAATTCATTTTTATTCAAGAACCAGTAAAATCCTATGCTTCCATGCTCAGAAGTTTTCAGCTTCACCAAGCTTGTCATCAAGTTGAGGTGCTAGGTCATTTTGAAATAAGAACCTCAAATGTAAATGGAAAAAGATTAGATCTTACCGATTTGAGATGTTCGTCCTCGTTCCATATTTGGCTAATCTAGGGTTTGTCAAAGAAACCCTAATTTTGAAAACTTGGAATATTTTAGATCTGATTGGATAGAAATATGATCCTCCTAAATGCGAGTTGAACATCATATTCATTTTCCCAAAACTATGATCAAAATTGCAAAATATATGATGCCCTAGTTTTCTTCAATTTCTTCTGTAGAATATTTGATATTGTTTTTGCGGTATCTCCAAAATTACTGCTCCTCTGTGTCTAAAATTTATTACTACAATAGCCTTGCATGTCCTATTCCTAAAACCATAGCTTAGAGTAGAATTGGTTTTACCAATTGGAACTTATGTGAGTTTTCCCAAGGTGGATCATTTCAGGACTGTTCAGAAGAGAAAACTTGTACAGACTACGACATGTCACTATTTCATCTTTTGGGTCTGAAATTCTTACCACAAAAATTCTAGTCCGTTCTTATTCTGGAAAATCCTATGAAATTTCATTTGGACCTTCATAGCCCGAGATATAACAATTCTCCCCAAGTGTCCTCTTTAGGGATGAATCCCGGGAGAGGCTGGAACCCTAACTTGGAGGAATCATATCTCCTAGAATATAGTGAAGCTGAGTCTGAAACTTGGAAAAAGTGTACATAAAGAATTTATCTTCGACTTGAAAAAGGTTCGGCACCTGATTCTTCTCCAATCTTGAGATATATAGAATCTACCAAAACTATCAGTTTCAGAATTTTAGGGTTTTTCAGGCCCGGGGTCAAACTAGGGTTTGACTTTCCCGTAGTTTCACCCAACCAAAAATATCGACCCAGGTATCTAAAATTCGATTTTTATGAGGAGAGTAATCCTATGCTGGGATCACTCAAAAATTCCTCTTCTGTAAAAATCCCTAATTTCTCGCAGCAAAAACTGAAAATGCCTGGAATCAAATTCTGCTTTGATAGAAAGATGCGCCCTTTAATGGAGAGTCATCCTAGCCTTATTTTGCTGATGGATTGTGGATAGAATCCCAAAAAGTAAGAATTTCTAGCTTCTACAGCTTTACAATGTCTTCTTTCAAGGTGGCTCTGATACCATGTTGAATTTTTAATGGTTATATAAGATCTTAAAACATTTAGCATCATAACAGCATAACCATAAGCCAAAAGATCACTGAAAGATAGACAAGCACAACCACACAAAAAAAAAACAAATATTTATCCTGGGAAAACCCTAATGGGAAAAACCCAGCAAAAGCTTCCTCAATATAGATGCCCCAAAAAGATAAAAGGTAAAACCGAAAAGACTGATCCTCCTTCTTCTCCAGCTAC
Source organism: Pseudotsuga menziesii (assembly GCA_001517045.1). Lineage (NCBI taxonomy): Eukaryota > Viridiplantae > Streptophyta > Pinopsida > Pinales > Pinaceae > Pseudotsuga > Pseudotsuga menziesii. The sequence goes on from LPNX010404397.1 coordinate 360,114, forward strand.
AACTCTTTCTCTCTCTCTCTCATGCGCTACACAAGTGAATGTGTGTGTCTCAAATGAGAAGGACCTCACCTCTATTTATATTCTTTCATCCACTTAATAATTAATTCAGTTATGTAGGCTCAATTAATCCTAAGTTAATCTTGTAGGCTCGATTAACCACAACTGGGGTACTAATGACTTGACTTACAATAGAGGGGACTTCTTCATGACTCTTATTAGTTCTCTCGATTAGAAACATCAGGGTATAAATAAATACAAGTGATTATCCTGGTAGGAAAATCGGGGACCACAAAAAAAAACATATAGAATATTCTTCAAAGTTACAATATTTCAACCCTTAAGTCTTCACCTTTCAAATCTGACTTGCGAGATTCTGCAGTGCAGTTTTCTAGTTCTCTGGATTTCTGCAGTTTTTTGGTCTAGTGTCAAACTAGGGTTTGAATTTTTCAGAGATCTAAACACTCAAAAACTTCGATCTCAGGCTCAGTAGATGCGCTCTAGGAGGGCGCAACTTTCTATGCAGTCAGATCTTCGAAAATCAAAATTTCTCTGAAACCCTAATTTCTTGTTGGAGAGGGAGAGAGGGATTTTTGACCTTGTGAAAGTTGTCCTATTCAGGTTATCTTTGATACCATGTTAATATTCCATACGGTAATCTATATTATCAGCATTCAATTCAATTTCATAACAAAAGCATATAGACAGGATCACTGAAAGAAACAACACCACAAGATCAACACAGATTTATCCTGGGAAAACCCTAAAGGGAAAAACCCAGCAAGAAAAGATTCCTCAATATAGATGATAAAAAGATAAAAGATAAGACTTTTGACTTGTCCTTCTCCTCCTTACAGATAATACTCTCTCTCTCTCTCTCATGCACTACACAAGTACATGATTATGTGTTCAAACGAGGAGTGCCTCTCTCTATTTATATTCTTTCACTCACTTGACATTTCACTCAACCAAGTCAGCCCCACTAAACTTGACTGGGCCGACCTCTCTAGGAGGACTCAAAACAACTTATTATTATATTATGGAGGGTGCTAATGACCCAAATTACAATGGAGGGTTTTCCTCATGACTCTTTACTGACCTAGTACAATATGAATGATTCTCCCGATATGAACATCGGGGTACAATGAAATACAAATGATTCTCCCAATAGGAACATCAGGGTATAGTAAGTGAATACACTTCAAAGTTACAATAATTCAACAATGAGGTGCCACAATTGAAATGGATTTGGTCATAAAGAAAAAACTTGCGCTAGTCCAAGAAGGAAACCAATGAAGATCCCATCATATACATCATCAAGGAGAACCAATGAACCTTTGAAGAAGAATTATGCAGGCGGATTTGAAGCTCAAAGGACAAGTGATCACAACCAAGGACATTCCTAGGTATGGAAGAAAAATAATGTTTTGATAGATATGATTGAAGTCCATTTGTTCAAGGAAGGTGGCTGCCCTATGGCAAGCTAAACATGAGGTCTTTCAACGGCCTTAATGCACCTTGAGTTCATGGATTTTGGAGGATGAAATCACATGAAATTAGTGGTTATTTCAAGCTTAGTAATAGTTCCAAGGATCATGTTCATAGCTAGCATGGTGATGGGGGGAGCATTCATCTAATCATGTCAAATCTAGTAGACACGAGCTTAGGGGGAGAAATATGGAATACCATAACAAAAGTGTACCATTATGAATTTATTAGTTTCATTCTCAAAAGGTTGTTGAAGTGATTGTTGTACATTATCATAGTATTTATCCTTGTCACAATAATCTTGGAATAAGTGATATCTGCAAGTGTACAAATCCAGAATTAAAGATCAATCTCAGACCCTTATATCAATAAAGGCAGTCGAATCATCAAAAAGACATTTAAGGTGTGCTCCCTTGATATTTACATATAAGTGCTAGACTACAAGGCCTTACTATCACAGGAAAAGACAATCAAGAAGTGGCAGTAACATTTGATGGTACAATACTACAAAGTCTTGTATGAAGAGACCCATTGATGATTGACATATGATTAGTATGAACAATAGTAGATCCGCAAAACTCTATCAAGACAATCCACCATGATATATAAGTCATATTTTTTAAGATAAAGTACAAAATTTGTCACATTCCATATTTTTGGAAGATGATGACATGGTAAAACTTCCATAGTCTGAATTTTTTATGTTTGACAGCCCAAATTTGAAGTCCTGATGTGTGAAATCTTCTTGAAATCTCCTAAAACTCTTTCAAAGTGATGACATTCAATTGTATTCAATGCACAATTACCTGATGTATTCCTATTGTGATGAATTTTGACAGTGTTTGAGTGAATGCATACATGTTGATACATTATGCATATTTGATGCATACTCTCCTTTGATGATGATGTTGGATACTTATACACAATGCATATACTATATGATGATGTCAAAGAATTTTATGATAAAGAGCAAGATCAAATTTGTGAAGATACTCTATAGCCATAGAAGTTGTTTCAAAAGAAGTCCCATCTTGACTAACGCAAACACAAGTTGAAGGTAGACACATATTCTAGCATTTGTGACGAAGTTAAGAAAAGATTTGGGCCTTAAAGGAAGACATTTGAAAGCACAAATCTATTAAATATGATATCTGTCCAATATTAGCAGGTGTAAAGAATCTCTCTCGGCAGCAGTATACAAGAAATAAAACGAAGTGTTGAAGTATTGATTAAAGCATTTCACAAGGTTAACCTTTGATGACACAAACTTAAGATAGTTGAAGACACATCTTTTATTCAAAGGATAGGAGAATCCTAGATATCATTCATGAAGAGTCTGAAAAGTAAAAAGGAAATTTTGTCTTCAGCTAAGAATCTGATTCATAAATATGAAGTTTATAGAACAATAATCATGAAGGTATGACCCACTTTTGGGTATGATTGCATTGTGTTGGTGGTCCTTGTGGTTCAAGCTCTATAAAAAAAATTATGGAAGATACTTGATAGGGGGAGCATCTCATCAGCAAGTAAAATATTCTCTCAAGTGGAGCATGACTTAACAAATTTCTTCATGCCAGGTAGAGAAAACATTTTAGGATGATCTCAAGATGTATTCCTGAATACATTGTTTTGGGCATTGTGAATCTCTTAATGGCTAAGTGGTTGACCCTTTGTCATTAATGTCAAAGGGTGAGAGAAATTGTGGATATGTTGGCATCAATGAAAAAGGGGGAGATTGATGAGCAAGGTTTTGAAGGTGTTGTCATTGATGACAACATAGTAATGACAAAGGTTGAAGTGATGACATGGAAAACATGGAAACCAAAGGACATGAATGATAGGTCCTTGGAAAAATGACATGGAAAAGAGAAAATGCTTGATGATGACACGATAAGCATGCTTGGCAATGATGATTGCAAGAAAAGGACAAATATTTTACAAATACAAAAGCATGATATGGCATCGGACAAAGATTTGGCATGGCATATTGGTTTTGGAGCCCTTGGAGGTGGTCATGATAAGGCTTGAGACCCACATACATAATGATGATAACCTAGTTAAAGAAGTCTTGTTTGACTTAATGAATCCCTTGAAGCCCATGGTAGTGTTAACATGCAAACGCACACAAAAAGTGTGAAGACATTCATTTCTAAAAAGTTGAAGTATCTTCTTGATATTCCCTAACTTACGCAAGGTATTACCAGCTATTGGCATTGTAATTATAAAGCATCCCCTTATCGTCTAAACCCAATAAAAATAAGGATGTTGTACATACATGAAGCCAAGGAGAGTAAAGGTATCAAATCCTTAAAGCATTGAATAAATAAAATTCAAATTAAAATAAAAAAATCATAAATTATTTATTGTTACAAGTTGGCTCCAAAAATAAAATTAAAATATGAGATAGGTCAGCTCCAAATTATATGCAAAAACCACTGTAAATACCCTATCAAACTTCATTTTGAACATATATAATTTTTAGTGTGCTCTGAGTATTTTCAGGATTGAGGTAGCTTGACTGAGGTAAGTGATTGATGAATTTTAGGTGGATGCAGTCCACAAAAGAAAAACACATAATTTTTTACGGCAGCAAAGTGAAGAAATTTCGGTGGATGTGGACTAAGGAAATTCGCAGATTGAGCCAGCAAGTTTAAAAAGCGCAAGCTGATTTTTTTTTTAATTGAAGCAGTAGACTTGATTTTTCATAGAGATATTCTTTTGGGGTTAAAACACACAAAGAGTCTGAGTTTTGAATAGTCTGAGTTATGGGTGCTTGATAGAGATTTTGGTGATGGATATCGCTTTCCTTTTACCATCTTATAGTTTGAGTTTAATGCTTGAACAATCCATGTTTTGGGTATTCAACACTTGATTTGGAAATGTTACTATTGCCTTCTTTAAAAACAGTATAAATAGTCTGAAGTTTTTACTTGTCTCAGGTCACCACAGTTTCCACAATCCAAATCTTTTAAGGCTGATATTTTAATTGTCTCTCCGTATTCAGGTACATATCTGGGTGATGGCCGTAGTAGAAATGAAGTGTTCCTTCTCTAAAGTTTGTGTGGAAAATTGAAGACATAAATAGACGCATCTTGCCTGAAGTTTTTATCACTGAGGTAACATGATGATGTGTTCACAATGATACGATGATATGTGACATTTTGATGACAATGCTTTAGGGTAAAAGGAATGGAATATTGATGTTAGTATGTGGATATGTTGAACACATGGACAACATGATGGAATAACTATGGAAAATTGAAGAAATATGTAAGACCCTGTTTTTGACCCTGTTTGCATTAAAAATGTATATGATGTATATATTGTATTTAATTGTGGTGTGGAGTTAAAGGAAAAATCCCCACCATCGATTTATCATTTTATATTTTGGCAATTAAAATCGTTGCCGATTGTATTTCATGCTAGCTGACACATTATAATTTTTGGACATCATGTAAAGATGCAATTTAATTAAAAACCCACAACCAGCTATGTCAATGCAACAAATAATAAGATGGGGGCATGATTTCCTAAGGATAAAGGTCGGGGGGGTGGAATATTTAACCTCTAAGCCAATGGGGAAAATACAAGTGTCAAAGGGAGAAACCATCAACTTCCAACCACCTTTTTTGTCTTATTCACCAACCAATTTAATTCTCCAAAAGTTAGTTGGGAAGTTATTGCCTTGGGGCTTGGGGACTATGGGCAGCCACCAATTCTAGAAGGGCTGTCAGCCTTGACCACACACTTTCCCAAGGGGAAGGTTTTTTCCCATTACCCTCATGTGGAAGAGAGTAGCCACACACCACTCACGCCCAGGATATTTTCCTCATGCACTCACGCGTAGACAGACATTTTTTCTTCATGCACTCAAGTGGCTAATCTTCCTCATGTTTTTGGTTTGCTGTGTGTCATCAGAGGAAATTTCAACTCAAAATGGGCCTTTTAACTTTAACTCAAATTCCATGTCATCATGTGTTAGCCAATGAAATTGATTTAAATTTGAAATACCGTATAGGTCTTAAACACTTTCTTAATATAAATTTGGGGATAGGTATCATAAAAAAAAACTATTTTTTTTGTTTGTATTTTCGACATATCTCCCCGTTTTTTTACTCAAATTTCGATCAGGAGAGCTCATTGGATGCGGAATTAAATTCCGCATCCAACGAGTACCCACTTGACATAATTTTGACGGACCCCGCTACCCCAAAAACAAGAAATACCTGAAAAAACGTGATGATGATGAAATACCTGAAAAAACGTGATGATGATGTCATCATCACATTTTTTCAGGTATTTTTTGTTTTTGGGGTAGAGGGGTCTGTCAAAAGTATGTCGAGCGGGTACTCGTTGGATGTGGAATTTAATTCCGCATCCAACAAGCTCTCCTGATCGAAATTTGAGTAAAAACACGGGGAGATATGTCGAAAATACAAACAAAAAAGTAGTTTTTTTCTTTTCTTCCTCCAAAATTAATAAATATTATTTTATTATTTTAACTATTATTTTATTAATTTTTTTTAGGAGGTCCATTTTGAATTGAAATTTCCTCTAATGTTTCCCTCACGTGGGTAGCTATTTTCTTCAATTTCCTTGAGCCGATAATTCATTTTTGGTAACTATCAGTGGCTAAGTTTCGTCCCCAACATTTTGACTGCATTTCCCAATCTTTTCCAAGCTGGAAGTCATTTTTGGTAATTCGCAGCGAGTGGGAGAAGAGACCCACAATTTCTTGGGTTTTGTTGAGTCCGTTTTGGCCATGTTAGGGCCAAAATGTCCCTAGAAATCGAATTTCTAATAGGGGGTTGTTTTCACCCATATTGACAATTCGTTTTGTTACCAAAATTTTTTCCCTCAACCCAGAATTGTGTATCTTGCTATGTATGAATATGTTCTTTGGTCTGAACTAAATTGGGAGTGGAAATGGGGCCTGACCAACTTGATAAACCTAGTGTGTGAAGAAACCTCACAAACAGGTCTAGGGGGTTGTTTTTCTTCTTTGTACACCTTGAATAGTGCTGGAAGGGAAGGCGTAGCACAAGGGACTGTGTAGTAGGGAAGGGGGTGCTTCCTTGTGTTGGGTGTGTATATGTTCTAGAAGCCAGGCTAGATCTGGTGCAGGTGTCCATAGCTCTATGGTTGATCTCACTAGCTTAGCAGTCATCCTTCCCAGCTCCTTTGCACCTTGATAAACCCAACTGTGTTGGATTGGCTGAATTTTTGTGGTATTATCAGCTATGTGTGATCCTGCTAGTGTTCCTTATTCCTTGTGGGAATATTTCCCAGCTAGGGGGTGGGGGTGTTGCTGAGATATTTATGAGCACACTGGCCTGTGGTTGGGTGGAACGTTGCATCAACATAGCTCGTTGCGGAACGAGCTTCTTCATAAGATAAGTATCTTTGTGTTAATCTCTGCATTTGTATGTGTTTATGAATTAAATGAACAAGTTAAAAGCTTGCATGGAATGTATTTTTCTTTCACTGTATGTTAAATATTTATGCATCTGTACATGTATTAGTTCATGCATTTCATATTATGTTTATGGGGCTAGTTTTCCCAGACTGTTAGTGGTAACATCGCGTCCTCTCCATCGGCATGAGAAGTGTGGACGTGACAACATATATGTGGGATGGAAAATTACATGTTATGTATGTGGACAATTAAGTTAAATAGTTATGGTCAGAATTAAGATGAACCTACAGGCATAATGATGATATTAGGATAATGTAACTATGGATAGAGAAGTAATTAGGTGATTGATGTAGTGATGATAAATTGATGATGTATGTGAAGTAATGTGATATATGTATTAAATGCAAGCTAGGTCGTGTAACTATTTTTTCTTAGGTGGATTTGAGAAAAATACCAAGTTGAGTCTTGGAATAGAAGTTGGTGCTTCTGATTCAGTTGTAGTTGATAACCTCACGGTTGTAGCCGTTTGAATATAATAAAATAAAGTTTACAAATTAATCTTATGAAGTGTTTGTGGTGCCTATGTAATTGATTGATGTTGATGTACTTATGATGATCTTTGTTTAAGTAGCTGAAGAAAGTTGAAATTGTAAATAGTGTTGGCTCGCTGATTCACACCCCCCCCCCCCGTTCCTCTCAATGTGTCATTGTGTCTAACACATACAACCTTATTGTAGCAACTCTCAACTCAAAAGGGACATTTAACTCTTCTAATAGATTCCACAAGTTATTTATAGGCACTGTATCAAAAGATTTCATTAAGTCCAAAAAGAAAAAAAGGAGATTGAACTTATTATGATCCAGAGATTAATAAGGTGGTGTATGGTGGAATGATACCTTCTATTAGCGCTAAAATTTGTGCTCTAGCTATTTCAAGGACAATTTTAGCACATCTTGGATTTGAGATGGTTTTGATCGGGTTTTTTGGTTTGTTTAGAGAAAGAGTGGTGGAACAAGTGAAAAAGACAAGTATCTAGATTAATAACACAACACAAAATAAATCAACAAGTAATATTCTTCAAAGGTTTCACACATGTATCTATTAAGAATTTATCGTAAGGAAGTAGAAATGAATAAGAATACGGAAAATGAACACATACGTCATCAAACTAATAAACAATCTAAAAACATAAAGAATGGCTCCAGAAGAAAACAATGTTTAAGATCTCAAGTTCAGTTTATGAATGTAAACATAGTTTCTAGGTAACTTTATCATATAGTGTATGGCTCTTAGATATAAAAATAGTTAATTATCTATGTAATACATAAACAATATTTCATCTAGAAAAGGAGGAGAATAGGAATGAAAAACATAATATGAGAATAAGCCATAGATCCGGAAGAAATAAATAATAGCTATGTATTCAACTCTGAATAAAAAAATAGAGAGTATACATTCTCCAACTTTGCCTCTTGGAACCCCTGCTTCCTTCCAAGAGGAAGGTCTAACCAACATTACATTTCCAAATGCTAATATATATATGGAACAATATATCGACAAAATAAACAAACTATATCACATGTCTAGGAACTAATTCTATCTAATAATAAACTAAATTTCCAATTTGCTTTGAATAATATGGAAATTGTAGTTTTGAATGCCAAAATTATGCTTGTAATTGCGGATATGCTAGTTTTGAAAGTCAAAATTATGCTTGTAACTGATCTTCCATGATCAAAATAAGGATGGGGGATATTTCGTATGGCCATATTTGAACTAAAACCCTACCACCTATATCCTTTGAATATTTAAATGCGACCATAAAATGCTCTTTGAGTCTCTATGAATTCGAAAGATGAAGTGGTCTTCCTCTATTTTGTAGATTCTCTTGAGTGTTGAGTGCATCCTTAGAATCTAGATCCAATCCCCAAAACAGAATAAAAATGAGAATATTTATCAACATCGAGGGATTATGCATCTTATCTCCTTCTAGAAAGTAAGAATTTGTTCTAATATACCACGTGTATACATATATGTTCATTAAAGTTTTCTTTATTACCTCTACTCTACCGCTTTCAACCTCTTGATGTAGATAACAACAAATCCGATACCCTCCAGAGAAATATATATATATTTTCCTCCGTCAAATTAGGGTCTCTTAAAAAAATCATGTGATATTGCTAGCATATATTATAAATAGAATCCCAAGAAATTTCAATGCCTACAAGTGATACTCTGTCTCTAGTGATTGTATCCAAGCAAACAAACCCTAAAATAGTTATCATTGCTCCAGCATTGACAAATTCATCACAATTATTGATAGCTGAGACTATTGATGATCCATGTCTTGGCCCTTCGAATGATTACTTAGCCCATAAACAAAAATCTTGACATAGAAAAGAGCAAAAGAGAATCTTCAACCATTATGTAGTATTATGCTACTCTACATTTGAACAAGTATATCCAATAACCCCATTCCTTGAGAATTGATGTCAATGGATTATTTCTCCGGGAAGCATGCAATTTGACATTGAAACTTTCCTCTATTGTCACATTTATATGAGAAATGTCATAATTCACATGTTTTTAAACAAATAAACCAAAGAGAAAAGAGCATTTTCATTCACAATGAATCGACTTGGTTTTACAAAAAAAACCCAATATGTGAGCACTATTCCTTGCAAGTTTGGTGTCTCTACACATAATCACTTCCATTGACACTTTGATGCTTGAAATTTGGTAGTTGGGCACTTATTGGATGCTTCCAACACATGGGTGTTATATACCACTTCATTGGCATATTTAACGTGGCATGTTTCATATTGTAAACACATTAATCTCCTTTAACACTTGTTTCTTGATCCTTCAGGATTTGACTACTTCAATGATTTTATGAAGGCACCTATGAGCGCTCATAATATGCAAGATTTTTCATTTGAGGACATATCCTACATTTGTGAAGAGGTTAAGTATAAAATTGTGTAAATTTCCAAGCATTGGTAAACATCTCTATGAGATGTGCCCTCTATTATCACTCCTCAAGGCTCCTCCTCGACTCTTTTTTGAGTGCTCTGCTAATGACTTGGAAATTAGTTTTGATGGATGCTCGACCCAATATTTTAACTATAAGCCACAAAGGCCTATTAAAGCGTAACCAACCCAAAATGGATTTATTTTTACCTAAATCTATCATAGTATCATTTTTCAGTGCCAATACCAAACAAAATTTGGATTGCTCTTTTTTCCTATGGTGATGATGTAGTGATAGCATAATTTGTCAGTTCCAATACCAAGAGAAATTGATTGTCCTTGTTTCCTATGGTAATGGTGTCCTAACAATGCTTGCATGACGGCTTGGATATTTTTTATTGTGTTGAAAATTGGATGTTTTCTTGAAGGTTTGTCCTCGATGATCAAAACCCAAATTGCTTTTTGCAAAATATTGCAAAAGAAACTATTAATGGATAGGTTCTCAAGATCTTAGCTTAGGTATATTGCCCCCATTTTTAATTTTCAAACCTTAATTAATTATAAAATAACAATTTGACTTTTAAATTATTATAAAAAATACTTGGCTTGAAAAAGGTCAAGGCAAATATGATCTTGATAACTTAAACAAAGGGGCATAGTACAAGGAGAAACATACATTGTAGATGAATATAATGAATGTTTTGAATTTGAATGAGACTTCAGAAAGGATTGATGAGAGGTTTGGAAACTATCGGAACCTATTCCATAAAGTATAGAGCGCATATTGGACAAATGTGATCAATTCACCGTGAAATTGAAAAGAAAGAGTAATCTAATTCAAGAGGAGTAATAATTTTGACATGTAAGTTTTAGCACTAACACTGGATCCATATGGGGATGATGTCCTCCCCATGAGGAATCAAGAACAAGTAGACCATATGTCATTCCATTTCATCTCTACAACCTATAACCCTACTTCGTAACTAACAATATTCACAATGCCAACTGAAAACATCTTGCACTAGTGCACTATTTCCATTCGGCTATGGAGTCTTATTGCCACTAATATACTACACCAAACTGAAAATGAAATGATTGAGGAATGAGATTATTTATATACATTCCTACACTAATCAACCAAACTTCTTTTGCTAATGTAATATGAAACTTCCGATGCAACCACTCATATAACTGGTTGATTAACAAAATTTCTTGAAAATCCATCAATATAATAAAACTTTGAAAAAAAAATCGTGACCCATCAGAAATTTGGATTGCATATTCATAGCATAAAAATGGGGAATATTGTTAATTGACAAAATTATCCATGTAAAGTGTGATAGGATCACAAAAATATGAGAACCATACCTTCATGGACAATGATTAATAAAACACCCTTAGATTTGATCTGCATAGTCGAGTGTTTGGGGAATTCTTTTTTTTTAGTGAGAACACATGATTTTAGTTGTAAATATCCATGTGATCCATGAGAAGAATAACCACTCTTTTCGTTGTCAATATTTTCTTCTTCTAGTTCAAGGATATCATTTTCACACTAGATGAAAGCTTGAATCTGCTGCTCAACATTTCTAGATTAAAGGAGAAATTATTTTTCATGACCTTGAAAATCACTTATCTTATGCTCATCAAACCAAGGATGATCACTATAGGCGATGGTCTGCTCAAAATCCTTTTGAATAATAGTTTCTGTATGAGACTCTGTAATAGAAATTGGCTAAAAAAAAAATTGATCTTGATGATCAATGATCATAGAGAGGACATCTTCGTCATAAAGATGCTAATCAATTTTTTTAGAAGAAATAAATACTACTTATTTCTCATGTCAGTTATCATCAAGGTCATGATACTGATCATAACTAAGTGATCCAGAAGGCATTGTATCTATGAAAGAATAATGATAAAAAATAATCTTTTGATAGGTATTTTGAATAACATGCATTTCACTATGATTCAAAATAGCAAACTCTTATTGAATGTGGGAATATAATAAACCCACTTCATAACATGGATAAAATATTTAATCAGTTTAGTTGGCATCAACTTGCACTACATAGTCAACACTTTCCATCTATACCTCAGAAATGATTTAATCCTGATTATCTGTTGATCCTTTCCACTTTATTGACTACTCAACACTTTCCATATATACCTCAGGAATGATTTAATCCTGATTATCGGTTGATCCTTTCCACTTTATTGACTGTTGAGAATTAGCAACTGCACTTTCTTGCATATTCTTCCTTATTATGCTTTTATCCAGCTTTTATGTGGATAAGGTAAAGCTAGTCAAGTAGGAAATTGCTATCTTTTGTTGCCAACCCATCCTCCATGATTTTATGTCAATTTTTGAGGATTAGCATGGTTTTTCATCATTCTTGATAGCTCAATCATGATTTTTCTAATTCGTGAGGTCCTTGAATGATTTGGGAAGTGTTTTAGCCACATGTGGGGGTTTATCATATTTAGTAAGTCTATATTTCTGAGCTTGATGAGTTGTCTCCAATACAAATCGATTTTACCTATGAGGGAAGCACTATTTATGTACATTATTATTCATCATTATAAATGGAAGGATAAACTCCAATATTCATCTCTTCATTCATGTGATTCAATATTTTTTCTTCTCTCTATTTTTCCTGTGTATTCTTGGGAGAATTATCTTAGTAGCAAGATCTATTTTCAGTGTTTCTTCTTAGCATATTTTCTCATAAAATTGGATCTTATATTCCTACATGGTATCTGATCATTCCAACATAGTATCATAGCACAATGTTTCTTAAGTTCTACAGAGTTAAGGAGCACATCCAGTCTCCTACCCTTTTCTGAAGAAGAGCTTGTTTTAGCTTACAAGATTTTTCTCCTAGTTTTATTTTTTGCAGGTTATAGAGAGTTTCTTCTTGGTCACATCAACTCAATAGTATGGATTATCCTTCAGATATAATCCCAAATCCCTTCAAATATCATGAATGGAAAACTAAATTGGCATTCTATTGCACAGTAAGGGACTATACAAAGTTACTCTAGCCTTGGAGAATGAGCCCAATGTTGTGATTGAGAAAGATAAGTGGCATAATAGGTTTGATGAAGCCTATGGATTTCTTGCCTCTCTATTTATCCCGATCTACTCTTTCATATAGATGTTTTTACCACTCCAAACCATGTATGAACTAAAATTGAGTCTCTCTTTGGAGTTCAAGATGAGTTAAGAATGCATCAGTTAGAGATTAAGTTATTTTAATGAGTCCAAGCAGTTTCGATTCTATTGAGGGTTTCTTCACAAATTCAAGTCCCTTTTTCCAATTCTCAAACATTTTTGGATTGAGATGAAAGATGATCAATTAATCCTTTCAATTCTTTCTAAATTGGGTTCTGAATACTCAATTTTTGTGTCTACTTTTCATGATACCGGGCTTGTTGTTTCTAACTGGAAAATTCCTTCTTTGTGTACTTTCTTTGATTCACTAACAAATAAGAAATACAAATTGATATAGATGGGTTCTATTAAGTCTTCCAAGAGAAAGGATAATTCTCTCATGGTTCAAGGAAACAAGAATACCAAATCCAAAGAAAAGCAAATTGTGAAAGAGATGAAGCTAAAGTCAGAAATTGAAGACGAATCTTTGAAGCCTACTGATGAAGATTCAGTGAAGAAGGTTAAAAATAAAGGGAGCACATCCAAGTGTCATTATTGCAGCAAGGGATTTCATTCATAGAATAAATTTTTCAAGAATAATATGGAAATCATGTCTCAGCTTCTTGAGAAGCACAACATCGAAGTTCTAGATGAGCTAGAGAATCTTGCTAATTCTTCAGAACACTATCACAGTGTGCAATTACAAGGTGATATAAAATATTCCTTGAGTTCTAGACTAAAATCCTTTCCTCATGTCTCTGATATAGATTCATTTTCTGATATATCAGAATCAGAAATATCAGATCCTTTCTTTGATAATCCACCTATGAGTCTCCTAGATTCATCTCTCAATAATTGTGAATTTTCACTAGATCCTCACTTGTCTTTATGGATCTATTCCTCACTCCATAATTATGATTTAGAAGAATGTTTTCAGGATGATATGCATGTCATTAAATAATTCATGCCACCATATACCATACCTCTGAATAATCCTAATACTATACAAATCGCAATTTCACTAGTTGATTCCTCATTGGTCTCTTATGTAGTGTTACTTATATTTACATGGTTTGAAGTCTTTCCTATCTTTCACTGGTTGGTTATCCATGAAATTAGTCATCACTGGAATGATATTATACATGCTTGGATCTATTATAAACACTTATGTTTCATATTTCATTTCCATTCATCATTCAAATGTTTACACATCAGTTTTCCCTAGTTGCTCATAGTTTTCCTAGTCTAGCCCTATATCCTCATGGAGTCACTGAAGCCTTTGTCTTGGTTGTTCCATATGATAATGTTTATAATATATCATAGTTTTATCATCCTCGTATCATATCTGGGAAGGTGCTACATCATATTGGAAGAATGACATGTGATTCACATCACAATTTTTCATCTATTCGAGGAATTGAGTGTGTAATAAATTGTATTAATTTATGTACTCTTTGGGATGGAGTATGTACAGATGTATTTTATAGAATAGATTTTATTTGAAGATAACAGATTTTTAGAAGCAAGAATCATGCATATAATTATCCTACCCGATCAGTTGATGATATATCATGAGTCTCTCCACTCCTTTCTTGCAGATTCTACACTCTAGAGCATGATATTGGAGTTCATGATTTCTTCATCAAAGTATTTCCCCAGAAGTAGTTCTTTCAGCTCATTCAAGTGAACATAAATATATGTTGAAGGAATATTGTTCAAATTTTGTGTTGCATGGTGTCCTTTATTCAGGGAGGATTTTCCCCATGTGGTTTTGCCTCTTTCCTCATTTTTCTGGACATGAATAATTGTAAAGGGTGACCCTATCCTTGTTGTTGGGCCCTATATACACCTATATTTCTGAAATACAATCATAAAGTTAGACTTAAAGGGGGTGTGGGAATATAATTAAACCACTTCATAACATAGGATAAAATATTTAATCAATTTTGATCAATTTCCTACCCACTAGCCTAGATAGTTGGCATCCACTTGCACTACATAGTCAAAAATTTCCATCTATTTCTTAGGATTGATTTAATCCTGATTATTGATTGATCTTGTCCACTTTATTAACTTCAAGAATTAGTAACTATGATTTCCTACAGATTCTGTCTTATTATGCTTTTATTGATCTTTTATGTGGATAAGGTAAAGCTAGTCAACTAGGAAACTGCTATCTTTTCATCCCAGCCCATCCTCCATGTTTTAATATCCATTTTCAAGGATTAACACACTTTTCCATCACTCTTAGTAAATCACTAATGATTTTTCTAATTCGTGAGGTCCTTGACAAATTTGGGAAGTGCTTTAGCCACCTATGGGGGTTTATCGTATTTAGTAAGTCTATCTTTCTGAGCTTGATCAGCTGTCTCCAATACAACTTGATTTTACCTATTAGGGATGTACTATTTATGTACACTATTGTTCATCATTATTCAATGGAATTATACGCTCCAATACTCATCTCTTCATTCATGTGATTCAGTCTCTTTTCTTCTCTTAATTTTTCCTGTGTATGCTTGTGAGAATTATCTTAGTAGCAAGATCTATTTTCAATGTTGCTTCTTAACATATTTTCTCATAAAATTGGAGCTTCTATTCCTACATGGTATCTGATCATTCCAACATTTAAAACCTTCATGTATGTGTTATCACATACATAGTAGCCGGGCTACATATTCTATTTTTCATATTTAATACATTTTTTCAGCCAGATCTCCTACATATGAGATGCTGAGATGAGAAGTTTTGATGGATCATTATGTTACTAGTGGACTATAGTACTCTCCCATGCCAGGACTAAGTCTCAGGACACTTAGATTTGAGGACTGATGTAGTCATTTAGTCATTTGCAGAGCAGTTAGTGATGCCCAGATTAGTGTTAGTGTTTTCTCATTGGATAGATGACAATTCAGATGGATTATTTGCATGGTTGTGACTCAACATTTATTATATTGTGTTATGGTTATCATTTCTCTTATACTAATCTTTGTGACATATACAATCATTTAGTGTCATGATCCGACGGTCATAAATATATGGACTTGGATGTATTTGTATTATGTATTGATGTCCCTACTTAGACTTGGAAGTTCATGATCTATACTCATTGGTTTTACCCTCCCTAGGGAGAATAGAGGTAGTCATTCCCACCATACTCTGGATTGCTAGTGTTGGCTTCATTTTTCATTGTCTCCACCCATCCATTTCCATCCAGTTTTGTTTTAACCCGGCTTACTACTTGACTTGTGGCATGGAGGACCTTTCGTCGCTAGAACCTTTGTTGGACAAAATTCCCTGTTTATATGTGTCTCAGCTCTGAGTTGGTGACAGAACTTGCCTTTGGTGAGTTGTATTGTATGCCTAAATAATTTTGATCAGTTGTCCAAATGTTTGGCACTGTACAGAACTCCCCTTGGTCACTTGAGATGTTGTTGGCTAAAACTGAAAGCTCATGTACTACTTGTATTGGAAATGTTTATATATGTGCCCATGGAAATTGTAAATTCTAAAATGTGTTTCTTAAAATATGTGAGAAAAGGGCAAGAGAAATGGAATGCTAAAATACCCAGTGAAGGGTATAAGAAAAGGTCCCAAAAGCAATGGTTAAATATATTCTATATCGAAATATGGCTGATCTTATAAATTTGAATATGCCCTGGATGAAAGCTGCAGTTAGTTGTGCTTTAAAGCACCGGTGAAGTCCCCAAAAGGTCATATAGGCAAAAAAGGCCATGGAAATAAAATTGATGTTCTGAATGAACTTGGATCAAACTTGATGTAGACATGATGCCTAAGTTGAATAAGTACTCTTTGAACAACTCAACCATTTGTGAAGTACTGCCATTCCCTGTGTTGTGGTTTGTCCAACATGTGGTTATAATGAGTATTCCCTTTCCATATCCAAAGTGTCATTATTTTAAGTTGGTATTCATCCTTTTCCCTAGCCTTGTCAATTTCATCCTTCACCCTTCACTAGAAAATTGACTACAACTATGAAGTGAGTATAGTCCTAAAAGTCTGGTCTGAGTAATAATAAATAAAAAACCTATATATGTATTTGGTTGATGTATCACCAGTGAGTTGACTACTACTTGTTATGATTGTTACTTAAATGATTTGTAGAGCATGTCTAATCCTTGTAACACTTGCAGCAGATGGATGATAGTCTGAGTTATATTATTGGTATTTGGTCATTTATAGGTGATTATATTGCCTATTGGATAGTGTTGATGATAAGGAAGAGACATGGAAAGGGTTTGAGTATGCACCCTAGATGGATTTGGATTCTTTGAGTCTAGTGAGATAGCTTATTTTAATTTCTAGGCACTTATAGAGATGATCAGGCTCATTTTACTCTTCTGATGCAGTTTTGCTTCACTGGATGATGTGTCTTAGGAGGGAGATGTTTTCATTGGATCACCTCGGGCGCTGTATGGGGAATAGGGGTGCAGCCACTTTATTGTACCATATTACCCCCATACCAAAGAGCTTGGTGGGATCAGTTTGACAACACAGGCACCCTAGGAGGCTATTTTGGTAGGTTCACATTTCTCGAGGCAAGGTAAAAAATGATTAATGGTTATTGAAGAAATCGATTTGGGATACTTATGAAATAAAATGACATGGGATGAGTCATGATGATGAGTGTTATGTCCTCTGCACCTTCTCCAGTAGTTGCAGCACTTGATTGGGCCCACACCTATTTTTTGCGCATTTTTATATTATTTTCTCGAGCTTTTGGGAGGCTCACGATTTCCTCAAGGAGGCACAAAGTCAAAAAAATAAAATATTATATTATTTTATTGTTCCATGGGGACACCCAAAGGGAGTTAGTTAAAATCCATGTACCCACCATGTGCTTCATTTATTTCTTGTTGAGTGGGGTACCCTCTTTTTGGGTGATCTAGTCCACTTTGGTACTTTATGGTTATATTGATCCATGTATTGTATGTTGAGCTCATCTCAACCATTGATTAGAACATTTATATCTTATAATATTAGCCACTTGTTTTGAAATTGGTTAGGATTTTGGTTCTCTCGTTCCTATTTAAAGGAGAGAGCTTCTCATTTGTAAGGGGTCTTTGGATCTTGGATTTGATTAATAGAAAAACTTTCTTGCGGATATTTTTTTGGATATCCTTTGCATATGGTGTTCCTAGATGGTGATTGGAAATTCTTTTTCTTCCTATCATTTTGGAAATTTGTGTGAGATCTATATTTTTTTTTGGGATCATTGTCTTGTCTACAGGAGGGCGACTTCATCTTGGGCGTTTTTGCAAGGGGGACCTCAACTCGCTTGTATTGGATTCATCTTGTATCAGGGGTTTTCATTAGTTTCATTTTGATCTATGATTACATCTTGTTACTTTTTTGTAGATATTTCTTTTCTTTTGTGATACGACAAATCTGATATTGTTGATGTTTGCTTGGCAGGAGAGAGGGTGCATTGGTCACTTGGAGCAAAACGTTGGGCTTAGAAATCACACACTTTTCAAATTGATAGGGATAGTGGGGATCATCACCTTAAAGGAATATACACGTATTTCCAGGTAAGATCTACATGTTACTTCTTTTCTTCCAGAGATCAACCCATTGACACATGCTTTTCTTCATTTTTCTGAAAAATCCATAAATAATAAAAAAACCAAAAAATACTAAAAAATAAACTGCTCGATCTCTGGAAAAACAAATGCTAGGTTTTGTAGATCGGGTCTCCCTCTCACCAATTAACCCCTAACACTGAGCTAGTTTGGCTTGGTTTTCCCTAGATCTGAGAAACTGCCTTCTCAAACCCTAACGTCGCTCATTGATTTTTTGACTTTTTTGATATCTTATTTTTTTTGGAAAAATAACAAATTGGGTTTGTATATCGGGTCTTTGTCACTCCAAATCACCTCCAATGCTGAGCTAAAGGCTGACAGGTGCCCCTAGATCTGATAAATTGTCTTCTAGGATCCTATCATTTCTCATCATTTTTCTGACTTTTTCCCAGATCTGATTTTTTCGGCATTTTTTCGACTTGGGTTTGTAGATTAGGTCATCCCCATCCCATTTCCCCTCTAACACTAAGCTGATGGTCTCTGAATTTTCTTAGATCTAAGGATCCGCCTCTCCAAACCCTAGTGCTAGCCACCTTACTGCTAGTTTCCCTTGTAGACTAAATTTTCTTACCAAATAACCTTCTAGATCCATAGATAAGGGAATTTCCCAGGTGGGTCCACTCCAACATTGGAAAGATATTGAATCCATTACCCTCGGTCCAATAGGCACTGATTTCCAACCCTAGTGCTAGCCCCTCTTTGACCTCTTTTCCTTGCAAATCTGAATTTCCCTTGATGACTCAGGATCTATGATACTGTCACATCTACCATCGAGTCTATCCATCAGTACTAGATAGACCCAACACTTTCCTTTCCCTCCTTGCATTGGTCACATTTCCCAAGGCAGCAGATATCTTCATCAGTTTTTAGTACCTCAACCCTAGATCTAATATTTACCCAATAGGTTACCTGTGTTCCACTTTGGATCAACCCTCATTTTTCTAAAACCCTTATCCAAAGCCCTGTCACACTTAGTGACACCTTCTATAGATCTAAGGCCTCCAATTACCTTACTCCTTACGTACCTCAAGTCTTATTGATCTGATCTAGTGTCTAGGTATGATCTCTCCTATCGAGAGCATATCCAGGTCTCCCCCTTTGTTGTCTTGGGATTATATAACATAAAGTGAAAGCTTCCTCGATTGGCATGAAAACCATCCATTTGGCATTCTAGGAAGTCTTGGTTCCACCTCATTAGTTTCTTGTCCCTCTACCATCCATCCTGGATCTACCTTACATAGGAAACTACAAGGTTGGTGATAACATTTTGGTGTTGTTGTCAGGGAGGTAGAGGCCTACCTTGGTTCAACATTCTTGACCTTTCCATATGACATGTCTCTTTTCGATGAATTACTTGAGTAGTTCACCTGGAGAAACCACAACGAAACTCCATTGGGAAGCAAACCCATCCCATAAATCATAATGAATTCAGATTTATTCTTGAGGCACATGAAGGAATTAACCAAAAACATGATTGAAACTTCAAGACAAGTAAATGAAAGGGATATATGGAGGTTAGAGTACGATTATGAGGATGATCTCGAGCATGACTATGGGTATGAATCTAGTTATCACAATATTTATGATACCCACCAACTTCCTCATCCATGCAACAAAGATTTTCCAACCATCCCGAGTGGACCTGTAAGTCGACATGAACCTAGAAGTCAGTCCCAGTCAAATCCTTATAGCCAAGTAATCAGAGTTGTTAAAAAACAAGACAGACAATCTCCTTTTGACTTTTCTGAAATACCAGGAGAACCTCATCCTATGCCAAATGATTACACTAGGATGTTGCCCCAGTTTAGTGGAAATAATGATGTATCTATTGAAAGTCATTTGGAAATTCTATGGGATTACATGGAAATTAGAGGTGCAGACAATGGGGATGTTTATATGCGAGCCTTAGGAGAATCCTTGCGAGGGGATGTTCAACTATGGTTTGATCATTTAGCACTAGAATGCATCACTGGGTATTACATGTTCTTTAGAGTATGAATCTAGCAATGATTACAATCAGTATATTGGCAATTTGCTTTCTCAATTGGATCAATCCTCTCCTGAAATGTTCCAAATTATGAGCATGCCTGCAATCCATAAGAATGCTACAGAGTATGTTGAGGATAATGTTTCAAAACCTCATGTTGAAATTAAGAGGGATATCAATCAAATCATACAAGATACTATGTTATTATTACCTGAAGTAGTCACAGAGAAAATCTTGGATTTAATTCGTGGAAGGGAATCTAACAATCAAGAAACATCCATACTTGAGCCTTCCATTTGTGAGTCCATTGAAGACCCTTAAGAAGAGCAATCTTGTGGTCATATTGTGATTGAAGAACACACCTGTAAGAGTGATAGGGAAACTGAAACCAAACTTAATGATATTTTTCCTTATCTAGAGCTGAAAGAAGAAAAATCACATGATGATACGATTGTAAGTGAACTTGATCAAGAACATTGCAATGAGGATCCTTGTCTTGATAGTATCGATGGAATTATTCATCCGATCCTTAATCATGATATGTTGGTTCAATGTGTGGATACTGACCTTGTTTCGAATATTGAAATCACTCATGTAATTAATTTAAAATCTCTTTCCTCTCATCAAATTCCGAGATCAATTATTCCAAGTCTGAGAGAAAATTTTCAATCCACCCTCCCTTCCCAACTTTTCGAGTATTCTTGTATGGGTTTGTATTTTAATCAAGTTATTACTTTCAAAATCTTTAATCAAGAGTTTAAGCATTATCATGTAATTGAGGAAAAGGAACTTCATGTCTCTTCTCAATCATCCATAATGAATAAAATTTTCCAATTTGTAAATCTGTATTATGGATGGTTGGAGAAGGTGTATAAAGTTCAATTTCATCTTTTCTCCATTTTTAAACAACAAATGGGCTTGATGTCATTCATAGTTTCATTACATTACAACTTGTCCCCGTTTTATTCTCCCATTTCTTCTAGAGTGAATAGAATTGAATATCCTAGTAGGGTAGAGGAGAAAACAAAGAACTATTTGGAGTGGCTGAGTCATGAATCATATTGTCTTCCTCCATCAACAACAAACTTGCACACCTTTTATGACCCTATCAGCATCTTGATGCATGAGTTTTTAGAAATTCAATCTCATCCCTGGCATGATTTCATTTCTCTTGATCAATATCTTTCTTTGATTTTCAAACGACAAGTTATAATGGCTTCAATTTTGATTTACATTACTTACAAGCCATCTTTGACTTGTTGTATCATTAACTGTAAAGAAAGCTCAATAGATTTTTTCAGCAAGTGGTTGCATTGGATTTATGATTTTACTTAACACTTCTCTAAATTTGTTAGAGTAGGGTAGGTAGGACATGAATAAGCCTTTTAGGAAGTAGTGTAGCCTGTTAGTCTTGTACCTTTTGTCTTTGCCTGAAGCTTGCTTTTCAAATATCTTTGTGTAGTTTTTCAATCTTATAATTTTTTTCATGCATAACAAAAAATCAAACTTTGCTTAAAGGTATGGTTATAGATTAGATTTATTTTCTACTTTTCAGTTTCATGCATTTCAGTTTGAGTATTTTATTTTATCCACATAGTGTGCTGACGACCAGTCTATGAGTTTGGTATAGCTCTGGACATGATGCAGGTAGTTGGTGACATTTTGGTAGTGGTTGTAGAGCTGGAGGGATTGATCGAGGATGCGAGAAGAAAAATGAGAGGACCAAAGATTCTAATGTTCTCAAGTGCTATTTTCAGCAGAGCACTTGTCCCAGCTGGAGCCAGATGTTATCAAATACATAGTAGTTAGGATACCATATTCTATTTTTCATATTTAGTTAATTTTTTCAGCCAAATCTCCTACATATGAGATGCTGAGATGAGCAGTTTTGATGGATCATTATGTTACTAGTGGACTATAGTACTCTCCCATGCCAAGACCGAGTCTCAAGAAACTCAGATTTGAGGATTGATGTAGTCATTTAGTCATTTGCAAAGCAGTTAGTGATGCCCAGATTCATGTTAGTGTTTTCTCATTGGATAGATGATGGTTTAGATGGATTATTTGCATGGTTATGAATCAACATTTATTATATTGTGTTATGGTTATCATTGCTCTTATACTCATCTTTGTGACATATACTAGCATTTAGTGTCATGATATGGAAGTCATAAATATATGGAATTGGATGTATTTGTATTATGTATTGATGTCCCTACTTAGACTTGGAAGTTCCTGATCTATACTCATTGGTTTTACCCTCCCTAGGGAGAATAGAGGTAGTCATTCCCACAATACTTTGGCTTGATAGTGTTGTCTTCATTGTTTGTTGTCTCCACCCATCCATTTCCATCCAGTTTTGTTTTAACCCAACTTACTACTTGACTTGTGGCATGGAGGACCTTTCCCCGCTAGAACCTTTGTTGGACAAACTTCCCTATTTATATTGTGTCTCGAATCTAATTTGGTGACAAAACTTGCCTTTGGTGAGTTGGATTGTATGCCTCAATCATTCTGACCGGTTGTCCCGATATTTGGCACTATGCAGAACTCCCCTTGATCACTTGAGATGTTGTTGGCTAAAACTGAAAGCTCATGTACTACTTGTATTGGAAATGTTTTTATATGCGCCCATGGAAATTGTAAATTCTAAAATGTGTTTCTTAACATATGTGAGTGAAGGGAAATAGCAATGAAATGCTAAAATACCCCATGAAGGGTATAATAAAAGGTCGCAAAAGCAATGGTTAAATATATGCTATATCCAAACATTGCTGACCTTATAAATTTGAATATGCCCTGGATGAAAGCTATAGTTAGCTGTGCTTTTAAGCATTGATGAAGTCCCCAAAAGGTCATATATCCCAAAAAGGCCATGGAAATAAAATTAATGGTCCTAATGAACATGGATCAAACTTGATTCAGACATGATGCCTAAGTTGAATAAGCACTCTCTGAACAACACAACCATTTGTGAGGCACTGCGATTCCCTATGTTGTGGTTTGTCCGGCATGTGGTTATAGTGAGTATTTCCTTTCCATATTAAAACTGTAATGATGTCAAGTTGGTAGTCATCATTTTACCTAGCCTTGTCAATTTTAGCCTTCACCCTTCACTAGCAAATTGACTACAACTATGAAGTGAGTATACTCCTGAAAGTCTGGTCTGAGTAATAATAAATAAAAACCATATATATGTATTTGGTTGATTTACCGCTAGTGAGGTGAATACTAATTTTTATGATTGTTACTTAAATGATTTGTAGAGCATGTCTAATCCTTGTAACACTTGCAGCAGATGGATGATAGTCTGAGTTATATTATTGGTATTTGGTCATTTACAGGTGATTATATTGTCTATTGGATATTGTTGATGATTAGGAAGAGACCTGGAAAGGGTTTTAATATGCACCCTATATGTATTTGGACTCTTTGAGTCTAGTGATATAGCGTATTTTCATTTTTGGGCACTTGCAGAGATGATCATGCTCATTTTACCCTTCTGATGCAGTTTTGCTTCATTGGATGATGTGTCTGAGCAGGGAGATGTTTTTATTAGATCTCCTAGGGTGATGTATGGGGCATAGGGGGTGCAGCCACTTGATTGTACCATAGTACCCCCATCCCAGAGATCCTGTTGGGATCCGTTTTACAATGCAGGAAACCTAGGAGGATGTTTTGGCAGGTTCACGTTTCCTGAGGTAGAGTAAAAAATGATTAAATGGATATTGAAGAAATCGATTTGGGATAACAAGGAAAGGAAATGACATGGGATGAGTCATGCTGATGAGTGTGATGTCCTCCGCACCTTCTCGAGTAGTTGCAACACCTGATTGGGATGACACCTATTTTTTGGGCATTTTTATATTATTTTCTAGGGCTTTTGGGAGGCTCACGATTTCCCCAAAGAGGCACAAAGCCAAAAAATTAAAATATTATATTATTTTCTTGTGCCATGGGGACACATAGAGGGAGTTAGTTAAACTGCATGGACCCACTATGTGTTTCATTTATTTCTTGTTGAGTGGGGTACCCTCTTTTTGGATGATCTAGTCCATTTTGGTACTTTATGGTTATATTGATCCATGTATTGTATGTTGAGCTCATCTCAACCATTGATTATAACATTTATATCTTTTAATATTAGCCAATTGTTTTGAAAGTGGTTAGGATTTTGGTTCCCTCGTTCCTATTTAAAGGAGAGAGCTTCTCATTTGTAAGGGGTCTTTGGCTCTTGGATCTGATTAATAGAAAAACCTTCTTGCAGATAGTTTTTTGGATCTCCTTTGCATCTGGTGTTCTTATATGGTGATTGGAAAGTATTTTGATTCATAGAATTCGAGAAATTTGTGTGAGATCTATATTTTTTGGGGGGATCATTGTCTTGTCTACAGGAGGGCGACTTCATCTTGGGTGTTTTTTGCAAGGGGGACCTCAACTCGCTTGGATTGGATTCGTCTTGTATCAGGGGGTTTTCATTAGTTTCATTATGATCTATGATTACATATTGTTACTTTTCTCTAGATATAGTTTTTCTATTGTGATACGACAAATCTTGTCACATGCCCCAATTTGCAAAAACAATTTAATGTTATTTGAGGAACATTGTGTTATATTTTATGCTAAGTTTGTAATTGATGACCATGTGGGGTCAAGAATAATTATTGTAATTCAGAATATTTTATTTATAAATAAATAAATGATGAGACAACAGCTTAGGGAAGCTGTTAAAAGAGTGTTAACTGGTCACTTGGTGGAGGAGACTAGGTGGAGAGTACGATGACAAGTCGCAACATCCTCAAACTACTTCGAACTGTTGCAGGTGGAAAATTCCCTATATTTGTGGTCATGATTCCCCAAGAAAGTGGAATTGGAGCAGGTGGCTCATTAAGTGAAAACTAACCTAGAAGACCTAGGCATTTCTAAAAAAATTCCCATTGAAGACAGCTGATGCTGCTCATTTCGAGAACTGATCATTCAGAGTGAATGAATTTGATCATGGGAAATTCGATGGAGGGGATTACTGAAGTGATTTTGAGGGGTTAAATACTGAGACTGAACTTATTGCAGCTATTAGGCTGAAGTTCTTACTGCTATGAGCAGATTTGGATTACTAAGTTAATTGGACCAGTGAGGTGACAGAAGGTCTTAAGGACATATCCTTCACCCAATACTCTACCAGGAGGATTAGGAAACAAGCTTGGGGGTCTTGAGGAAGTGCGGTCTAAGCTTTCTCTAGGAGTTGGTTGGGAGGAATAGCCTCCTTAAGCTGTTGTCACCTTATCATTGACAACTTCTAATTGTTTCATGTTATTATATTTATTTACTATGTTCAGTAAAATGTTTTACTAGTTTTCAAATACAGGCATGTTAGTATTTAATTAGGGTTTATGAAGAAAGGAGTAATTGTGTATTGATGGACTTAGTAATTAGCATATTATGTTAGAAATAGTAGTAAATATGCTAAATGAGAATTAAATAGAAATATAATTCCATACTGTATTTTTCCATGCCTCGCTTAGGCAGTACTCTAGTACAGCTGGGTGTTTAGGTAGACATGATGATTTTCATTTAACCTAAATGAAAAATGTAACTAAATTCTGCTATAGTTTGCTTATGATTTTATTCTGTAAAGAGACAGTAATAGTTTATCTATTGAATGTATTTACTTCAGACAAGAACTGAACATAGGAATACAAAGATATTTAGTAAGCATATTACATATAGAACTATTTTAATACTAGTACTCTTTATAAACACAATACATACAGTTTAACAAATAAACATAGGTATAATAAATAGACTATCACTTAGGGTTTAGGTTAAGATAAATTTCAATAAAATCTTATAATAATTTATTTCTAGACAATATGTGTCTATGTATTAAGACAGAAGTGTCTACTGTAACCTCAAGACAACTACTGAGGGTTTTGAAAGATAACCTTAATCATATTCTCAAGCTTGCAGTATTTACCCTAAATCTTCCTTTATAAGAATTAAAACAACTGTAAAAATCATTAAAGGAAAATAATAAAACAGAGCTAAGAATTTTCCATGTAAAATTTATTCTTTCATCGAACTGTAGGGTATACTTGAAAATTAACCCTTAAGAGCCAAACAAAGTAATAATAATACTCTTAACACAGTAAAAATTTCCTTAATTCAATTGCACTATAAATCCTTTTAATTACATGACAATAATTAAATTAATACAATAACCCTTTATTAAAAACAAAATCAAATAGGAAGAAAATGGCTTATTGCCTTTAGAATTACAGGTTAAGACTGAGGCCTGTCCAAATATTAGCTAAAACAAAATAATATTTATCGAACAGTAACCATACATCACGGATAGGTAAAAACCCTTAATCCTTTTACAAATTCTGACTGATTAACAATCTTTTCTTTTCCCTTAAAATCTATTTTTAAAAACTAAAAATTAACGAGACAGAGGTCGACAACCTCGTAGGGCTTAGAGCTAAGCTCTATCAAAAGAATCAAAATACATTTACATTGTTAAGGCTGTAAAGGAAGAGACATAAAAACCATTCTTTTTATCACGGATACTATAACCTTCTTCCTCCCTGCACAAAGTACACTCTAAGGGTTTCAAATTCTTATAGAATTCAAGCAAACAAGAAACAACAAGCTAGCTTGTAAATGAAAGCCGAGCTTTAACCAACCACAAAGAACCTATCAACCAACCACCACAACAAATTGCAGGAAGAAACCCTCGTTTGCAACCGGGGCTTACCAAATGTATGCTCAAGTGGAACGTTGAAGGAGTAAGCTCATTTCCACCTCTAGAACCGAGAGAAGAACCTACAAGTTACAAACCATTTATGATTACAAAGATTACTTAAAATTAAAAAATCCCTTTTATAAAAACTAACTAGAAATCGAGAGTAGAATAAGTCTTTACCTGAAAGCTTCTCCTTCTAAATGAAGTTGAGGTAACCATCCACCGTCGATTGATTTGGCACCGGGCCAGAAGGCAAGAAGACATTGAGTCACCTCTGCAAATGAAAAATGAGTAAATAACTCAACCGGATGAAGAAGTACTCCTGGTCGAGCTCTGTCAATCTGTTTGCAGGCTCAAGACAAACACAGACCTCGAATCTTGACGAGAAAACAATATCTACACTCGCTGGAAACCACATTCAACCTTTACAGACCAAAAACCACTCACGACCTCTCTGAAGACAGTCATAGCATTTGAAAATGGAAGCAAGCTGTCAAAAATTGAATTAGGTTATAGGTCTCCAATGGCAGCGAGCTCTTAGCTCGGCTAACAAGATGAAGGAACCCTCGCTTTGCTAAAAAAATGAGTAGGGTTTTGGAGTTATAAGTCAACGCTTGTGTGGATAAAACCATCCCACGTGTCCTCCGAATTATTTTTCTCCATCGTGGGTAAAGTTCTATAGTCAGTGCTACAACCCAATGATTTACAATCAACCAATGATCATTATAAAACTATACATTATATCATTTCCCATAATTTGATTTTACCATGGTGTGTTGATACTAGGGAATCGACTATAGGTTATAACATAAATATTTATGTTTATTCTAGAGATTCCTTTGATAATAAATCTTTTTATATAGTTATGTTTGTTAGCTAGGGTTGATGGAAGTAGTAAGAAGAACATGTGCAACTTATAACCATAGTAAGAAGAAGAGCCATGGACTCTTGGAACTTAGCCTTGAGTTATATTTGAAGGA
The DNA here is from genome assembly GCA_001517045.1 of Pseudotsuga menziesii. Taxonomy (NCBI): domain Eukaryota; kingdom Viridiplantae; phylum Streptophyta; class Pinopsida; order Pinales; family Pinaceae; genus Pseudotsuga; species Pseudotsuga menziesii. The sequence continues at coordinate 388,452 of LPNX010404397.1, forward strand.
GTGTTCGGTTAATTGAAGACCAAAAATGTTAAAGAAGTCCCAATAGAATTCTAACAACTTAATGATGAATTTATAACTGAAAGCATAAGTAACTTGATCATTCATTGGGAGAAGGACGTTTATAGAGTCCTGAAGTGAAGGTAGCTGCAAGAAACACGAAATAGTATGGAGTGAACTTAAGCCCAAACTGTGAGCTATATGCTCTTTACGGAAATTATAAACAACCATTATGGTAAACAAAAATAGCAGTGTTATTTATATTTTTAAAAGTATAATATTCAGTCAATTGGAGGAACTTTGGATAGTACTTGTTCTTGCAAAGTTTTAACCCATGTTCATGTTTTTGGTAAAACGTCTTTATGGAGTTAGTTATAAATACAAACTATGGAGTTGTAATGACATAAAAAGATTAACATTACCTCCTTGAAGACAAGTAGCATATTAAAGCATTAAAGACTAGCATCTTAATCATGCTAGAGAAGTAGCTTCTTGACTTGAAATTAAATAACACCCTACTAGATCATACGCTTACCTGCTAAACTTGTAAGGAACCAGCAGTCCAATTGAGCTAGCTGAATGCTACGTAAGCCCATACCACACACAAGAATTCTTACCTACTTGACAAAAGATAAACATCAGTATATCTAGCAGCAACAAAATGCAAGTCCTTTTCTAACTCTGATAAAATTACAGCTGTTAAGCCATTAAGAGCACTAGCACAAGTTTTTAAGATTACACCTTTTAGTGTACAGGTTCTTATAAAGAAGCGACGCCATGTTCTTTTATAAATTGTTTCATTTTCTGCTAACCATTAACAGGTACTTAGCTGCAACTTTAGACATTTTATGTCACTTGAAAAATTTTAAATTTTTACGAATTTTTAGGGATATTACATGTGGTATCAGAGCACAAGGTTCAAACACTAGGCCTGAATGTAGCTCAACTTTCTTATGTGGAACAGTAAATTTAAATAAATATGCAGATGTTGTTTACTTTGAATGATACACCCAGAGAATTTTGTTTCCGAGTTAATGACAGGTATGGATAGATTGGAAGAATATGCGGATGAGGAATCTCCTTACACTGAACAAAATAATCTTCAAAAAAACCTATACAAGAATATATAACTGATAATTCTTCCGAACTACTACAAACAGTTAAAGAATTAAAAACAGAGATGGAATCAGTTAAGAAAGAAAATGAGAGGATTCTGAGAGCTTAGGAGGAGCTAAATCAGATCTTAATGGAAAGATTTCATACTGAGGGAAAAGGTAAAATAACTGAGTCTGAAGATATAGGTTATCAACATAAAGATAAAAAGACTAAAAAAGTTAAAAACGAAATGTAGCTCCTATTCTGAAGTATATGGTGATTTACATAAACAAAACTCTCATTATACTAGGGACAGTAGTGAAGATAACCACAATACTAGGAAGAGAAAATTTAAACCTCATGAAGAAATCTATGGGGAGTTCAAAAATATCAAGCCACCAATCTTTAATGGAGAAATAGAGAAGGGGGAAGAAGCAGAATCCTGGATGTCCGGGATGAAGAAATACTTCCAAATTTATAACTACTCTAATCAACCGAAGGCCAAGATGGTTATTTATAATCTTACGGAAAAATATGATACAGTGGTGGCAGGACTTAAAAAGAGTAAAAGGTATAAGGGATAAAAACATAAATTGTAGTACATTTAAGAAATTTTTATCTGAACAGTACTGTGAGGAAAGGGCTAAGGAATTCTACGAGCTAAAACTGGGTACAATGAATATGAAAGAACTGAATAGTAAATTCTTAAGTCTTCTTAGGTATGTGCCATATATTATGGACGAGAAACCTAAGGTACAACGGTTTCTCAGCTGTCTACCTTATCATATAAATGATAGAATTGAGTATGACAATCCAAAAACATAAAAGAAGCAATGAGAAAAGTGAATTTTTGTTATGAACATAATCGTAAAAAAGAGAGCATGGCCAACTAGAAGGACAAAAGGAATAATAAATTTGAACAGAAAAAGAAAGAGTTTGTGCCTAATCGAAATTCTAAGAATAATAACACTAGAAATTTTCCTAGTAAGAATTTCCAAGGGAACAAAATTAATTCACAGACCAATCCAAATAATTAAAGGAATAAATAATCTGCTAACAACCATAGTAACTATACAAAGAAATTTGAACGAAAGGAACCCATAAAGTGTTGGGAAAGTAATGGTCCACGTTATGCATTAGTCTGCCCCAATTGGAAGAGGACTGTTAGCAACATACGCATAATACAGGAGGAGATGATTGTTGGTGATCTAGCGAGGACAATGCCTAGGATCAATGTAGCATTAGAGAACTGACAAACAGATTATCAAAATTCCATGGTGGAAGTGGAAGGTAATATAAATCAAATACCTATATCTATTTTAATTGATCCAGGAGCTAGTTTAAGCTATATTTCTCCTAATTTAGTAGAAAAGTGTAAGCTTCAAGTTGAAAAGTTTGCAAGTTCTTAGTTAGTTCAATTATCTATTGGTGCAAAGAGAAAGGTAATTAGCTTTGTTAAGAATTGTGCAGTAACTATGGATCAATTTGAAACTTTTGTTAAGCTCAATGTACTACCTTTAGGTTCATATGATATTTTAATTGGTATGGATTGGTTAGAGCAGCATAGGGTCGTCTTGAATTTCTTTGATAAAACCTTTACTTGCATAAATAATGATGGAAAGTTAATAAATGTAAGGGGAATCTCTAGGAAAACAGTTGTAAGGAAGATCTCTGCTCTCCAGCTTAAGAGAGATGTTAGGAAAGGCTGTAAGGATTATGCAGTAATAACAATCGATGAAGAAAACATTAACAACATAGATAAAATAAAATTGGAAGATATTTCGATTCTAAGGGAATATTCAGATGTATTTCAGGAAGAAATTTTGGGGTTGCCTCCGAAACGGGAATTAGATTTTACTATTGAACTAGTACTTGGTGCAGTGCCCAGATCAAAAGCCCCTTATTGGATTAATATACTAGAATTAAATGAACTTAAGTCACAGTTAAAAGAACTTATTGATAAGAATTACATTAGGCCCAGTGTGTCTCCCTCGGGGGCACCTATCATCTTTGTTAAGAAGAAGGATGGAACTCTACGACTATGTATAGATTATCATCAATTAAATAAAATGACTAGAAAGAACAGATACCCGTTACCTCACATAGATGATCTTTTTGATTAGCTACATGGAGCCACGGTGTTTTCAAAGATTGATTTATAGTCTGGATACCACTAGGTTTGAATCAAAGATGAAGACATCTTTAAAACAACCTTTAGAACGCGATCTATACATTACGAGTTTGTCGTTATGCCCTTCGGGATTACTAATGCTCCAACTATTTTTATGTGTCTGATGAATAATGTAATGCACAAATATCTGGATAAATTTTGTGGTCGTATTTATTGACGACATCTTAATTTACTCAAAATCTGAAGAGGAACATAAAGAACACTTACAAATTGTCTTGCAAGAGTTACGAGAGCATCAAATTTTTGCAAACTTTAGTAAATGTGACTTCTTTAAAGATAAAATCTAGTATTTAGGTCAGGTGGTGACTAAAGAAGGAATTTTTGTTGACTCTGAAAGATAAAGGCAATCGAAGATTGGCTAGTCCCAAAAGACGTAACTGACGGTCGATCATTCGTGGGAATTACCGGTTATTACTGGAGGTTCATTGAAGGGTTTTCAATAATTGCAAATCCTATAACCTCTTAGCAGAAAAAGGGAAATAAATTTGATTGGAATTAGAAGTGTGAATATAGTTTTAAAAAGTTAAAAGACATTATTAACCACCGCACCAATTCTAAGAATTGCTGACCCTAATAAATATTTTATAGTATGTACTGACGCATGCAATGACGGTTTAGGTGGAATATTAACTCAGGAAGGACACACCATTTCCTATGAGTCTAGGAAGCTAAAGATTCATGAGAAAAATTATGCGACCTATGACTTAGAATTAGCTGCTCTCATACACGCCTTAAAGATGTGGTGTTATCATTTAATTGAAAGGTATTTTATGTTAATGACAGATAATAAAGGATTGAAATACTTGTTAGATCAACCTAACTTGAATGCTAGGCAAGCTAGGTGGCTAGCTTATCTAAGTGAATGCAATTTTGAAATTCAACACATTAAAGTAAAGGAGAATAAGTTTGCCAATGCATTAAGTAGAAATGCAAAGCTGAATTTTACAGCAGCCATCAACACTTATACAACAGACTTAGAAGAACAACTTGAAGATGGAATAGAACAAGATGAAAATTATCGAAAATTGCAAGCAAAAGTAAAAAATAATTTAATAGAAAGTCTAAGTACATGGTACAACTTGAATGAAAAAGGATTATTACTATATAAATAAAGACTATACGTACCTAATGTACCTAAGATTAAGCTGTTAATTTTAAACGAAATTCATAAAACTCCTTATTCAGGGCATCCATGTTATTAGAAAAATATAACCATGCTAAGAAAGGATTATTTTTGGCCAAACATGAAAAATGAATTGGCAAAATATATTGCTAGATGCTTTGAATGTCAGAAACTAAAAACTGAACATCAACATCCAACTAGGCTACTTCAACCATTGCCTATTCCTAGCTGGAAATGGGAGATAATTAGCCTTGATTTTGTTACGGGATTATCTAGAAATAAGAACTTAAATGACTCAATAATGGTAGTGGTTGACAAATTGAGTAAAGAAGCCCATTTTATACCTATAAAAACTACTTATAAAACTGCAAATATTGCGGATATTTTATTAAAACAATTTTTTCGATTGCATGGAATACTGAAGGTGATAATTTCAGACCGAGTATTAATCTTGTCTAATGATCTAGGAACAAAGAATTAATATCATCAAGAATTAATCAACAAATAACTCATGAAATGGTGTAATCGGTCTACAAGAATAGTAGCCGCTTTGTATTCACTTAAAAGAATGAATGATTACAATTACAATGATATGCTACAAGAATGAATGAAAAGACAATTCGAATTCCTTAGGAGGTCATTCGAATTGAATGAGTGAGTCTAGCTTAACTGACTGTAAGCCATGGTTCACACTCAGTTAACCACTGACCAAAACCCTAATTGACTCAACTAACCCTAACTGAAGTCAGAGTGCAATAAATGACCGAGTCTCAACTGAAAGAGATCAGACACATGTCACATCTCACCAACCATCAAGAGGTAGTGCTACACTAACTCTAATGAACCCCGATGAGGCTAACTGAAGTTGAACTACACATCAGAAGTTGGTGGAGGTGCCCTTATTGAATCCAGTTCATTAAATAATCATTAAATAATATATTTAATGAGAGGAGGCACCTTAACTGACTTGTTTAACTGATTGTAACCACCAGTTAGTAATTAGGTGCATTAATATCACTCAGATCACCCCCAGAGTGCTCCAGTTAGCCTCCCTGAATGTAGTAGAAGGCTAAGTTAGCCTCCTTGACTAAAGGTAGGCATGGGTGTGATTGGATGATGTAAATTAATGCTCCACTGATGTCAATTAATGTCAATTATATTTAGGATAGTGGTTTAACTAGGCCAATTTGACAAAAAAGAGTTTGTATGGTGGTAAATGTCTCCAACACCCCCGCTTAAACTATACTCAGGAAGAGTTAGAAAACATAGATGCATAAAAATGCTAGGGCCCTGGAAACTAAGCCCATAGGTCACCCTGTACAATGCTGAAACTGAAACAATGCTCAAAACAAGTGAAGTGAGGAAAAGAGGGAAAACCCACTGGGAAAACCCCCCCCCTCAAGATGAACATTGAAAGTAGTCTGAATCACCCTGATGAACTCACCCCCAACAGTGAACGGAGGTAAGTGAAATTATTTTCTGAAAAGCTCTGGGTGAAGATGTCTGTAATCTGCTCATCAGCTGGGAAATATTGCAAAATGATGGTCCTGTCATGCACTAGCTCCCTGATATAGTGCATGTGGATCTCTGCATGCTTAGTCCTCTACCTGGTAATTGGATCTGTGGATATATTAATAGCAATTTGATTGTCACAAAAGAGGATAGTGGAAAAAGTAATACCAAGATCAAACTCTGAAAGAATGCCTTGCAACCAAACTGCTTGGATGCAAGCATTCACCGCTCCTCGATACTCGGCCTCTGTTGAAGATAGTGCTATGGAAGCCTGCTTTTTGCTTGACCAGAAAATGGGGCCACCACCAAACATGAATACATATCTGGAAGTAGACTTCCAATCAATAGAATCACCCTCCCAATCAGAATATGTGTATCCAACCAGCTCTAGCTCAGAGTCTGCAACATAGTGAATGCTGTAGGTCCTAGTTCCCTGACTATATTGGAGGATCCTCTTGGCTGCCTTCCAATAAATATCATGAGGCTGCTGCATGTATCTTGATACAGAATTCACAGCATAGAAAATATCAGGCCTATAATGTGTCAAGTACAACAAGCTACCAATCAGTTGTCGATAGATAGTGCAGTCCATGGGAGGTGTGCTTTTTCCTTCTTCAAGGCTGATCCCTGAAAGGAAAGGGAATGGTGCAGGCCTACAATAAACCATGTTAAACTTGAATAACATGTATAAAATGTATTTGTACTGAGTAACCATAATCCCATCATAATTTTTCTCAATTTTGAGCCCCAAAAATTGTTTTAGAAGCCCCAAATCACTCATTTCAAAGGCATTGTGGAGAGCAGTTTTGATGGCTGAAATGGACGCAACTGTGCTACCTGTGATCAGTAAGTCATCAACATATAAAAAAATGATAATTATATGACCATAATACTGCTGTAAATACACATTTGTATCTGATCTATAGCTCTGAAAGTTTTTCGAGAGAAGGAAGGCATCCATCTTGGAATACCACTCTCTTGGGGCATGTTTTAACCCGTATAGTGAATTCTTTAGCTTGCAAACTAAAGATGGATAAGTGATGTAGCCCTAAGGATGCTTCATGTATATCTCCTCATGAATATATCCATGCATAAATTCTGACTTAACCTCCATGTGATGCACTTCCCAGTGCTTGGATGCTGAAATTTCCAAAACAAGACGGATGGAGTCCATTTTTGCAACTGGTGCAAAGGTCTCATGGTAGTCCACTCCTTGGACCTGAGAGAAACATTTTGCTACCAGCCTTGCCTTATATTCATAGGTGCTTCCATCAGCAGCAACCTTGGTCCAAAAAACCCACTTGCATTGAACCAATTTCCTTCCCGGAGGAAGAGAAACTAGCTCCCAAGTAGTGTTTTTTTTGAAGAGAATTCATCTCTTCATCCATGGCAACTTGCCATCTCGGATCCTTCCGACCATTATAGTTGTTTTTTTTTATATAAAATGATCATCAAATAGCAAGTTTCAGACAGAAAATTATCAGGACAAGAGAGCGCAATACCTGCTCTTTGGAAATCAGACCGGGTTCTCCTTGGATCATCCGGATTTCCAATGTTGTCTCCTGCGGAGGAGAGTGCCTGTCGGGCCCATGTAGGAAGATGATTTTGCACTTCAGGTTCTGATTTAGCATCTGATGATTGATGCACACTGATATCAGAAATCAGAGGATCCAAATCAGGGTCATCACCCCCAATTTCATCATCCAAATATTCATTAGAATAGGAAGAAAATTCAGCAGTTTTCTCCTTCACTAGTTCCACCTCCTGAAGAGGCTCATCAAACTTGACACTTCTCTCGATGATGATCTGTTTGGTATTGATATACAGTATATTGAACCCTTTAGATTCATCAGGATACCCAATAAATATATATTCTATGCTTTGCGGTTGCAAATCCCTTCTTTTATCATGTGGAATCCGGGCCCATGCAGTGGACCCAAACACCCGTAGGTTCGACACATCCAACTTGTGTCCGAAGTATGATTCAAAAGGGGTCTTCCATTTCATGGATGAGTGTGGCACCCTATTCTGAATGTATTCTGCTGCATGCATGGTCTCATCCCACAAAATTGCAGCAAGCTTCTTACATTCCAACATACAGGTGGTCATCTCCTTGAGAGACCGATTCTTCCTATCCACTACTCCGTTCCGCTGTGGAGTGTAGGGAATTGAATGTTGGAACTGAATACCACTTTGGGAGCATATTTACATAAAATAATTACTGACATACTCCCCTCCATTATCAGATCTCAATATCTTGATCTTAAGCATAGAGGCATTTTCGATCAAGGCCTTCAATTCAGAAAATTTTTCACATACTTTTGATTTCTTTTTGAGAAAGAAAACCCATGTATACCTTGAAAAATAATTAATAAAAGTAAGAAGATACCTTGATCCATTCATGAATGTGACAAGCATCAGACCACTGATATCAGAATGTATCATCCCCAATATGCATGTAGCTCAGTTTTCCTTCCCCCAATCGAACTTGTGCTCAGGGTGTTTTCCAATCACACAACCCTTGCAAATTTCCGTGGTTTCCTTGATGACCGGGAGGCCTTCAACCATGGATTTTTTCTGTAATTGCTGAAAATATTTGAAATTAAGAGGGCCAAACCTCTCACGCCATAGCCTACTAACCTCATTCCCATGAGTTAGCAGAGCCATGGGCTTTGCATCCGCAGCAAAGTGAGAGAACTCATAGGCTTTTGCATAATGATTTGCAAGGCCTTTAGCAATGAGTTTCCTGGATGCAATTTCTGTTATCTCAAAATCATTTGGGCTGAAACAAACTCTCTTAGGCACTCCAGTATGTGTCATCTGATAGACACTAAGGATATTTGATGCCAGAGATGGTACATACAATATATTTGAAAAGAAACCATTTTCAAGATCAACCGTACCTTGTCCTTTTGAAATGATGGTGGAGTCATCTCCCATGTGGATGGGGATGGATTTGCCAGTCTCCAAGGATCAAAATGAGTCTTTTTCAGCCATCATGTGGTTGAAATCTCTTGAATCAATCAAGAGTGCTTTGGACTTCGAAGTGCTTGCCATGAGGGCATGACCTTTTTCATGTTGTGGTTCTCAATCATGCTGATCTCTCCTCCGAAAGATTTCCGGAAGATTGTTGTGATTCCTCTCAAATAAAGAGATAGCTTCATAAAGTTTCTTCTTCATGCAGGCATGTTCAAGGTGGAATCCCTTCCCGCAATAAGAACACTTGACTTTTTCCTTGCCATGGTGCCCTTTTCCTTTGTTCTTCCTTGAGCCATAAGACTCATCATGTTGCTGATTTTCAACTCTAGGTATAGGAGCATCAAATTTAGTTTTCGGACTTTTCTATTGCTTTCCTTTACCCTTCAGATCTTTGGTCCCCGAGACATGAAGGGCTTGATCACGGGAAGATCTTATGATCCCCATCTGGACAAACTTGTCATGTTCACATGTTAGGGACTCAATGAAGGCATTGAGTGTAGGCATCTTCCATCCAGGGGTTGTGAGCTTCCCCACTCGGAATGTAGAAAAAAAAACTAAATAATCAGCCCCAAGTTTGGAGAGTATGGTGAGGATGAGCTAATCATCCTCCTTCTCCACTTTTCATTGTTTCAAGAGTAAAAACGTATGCTTGAACTTTGTGAAGAAATAATTCAGATTCTCAAAGTTGGAGGGTTGGAGAGACATGAGTTCATTTTCGAGCTGGTAAACCCTTAAGTCAACATGCTTTCCATATAGAGTCTCCAATTTTTCCCATATTTATTTCGGAGTCTTCAATCCTGTAAGATGGAAGAGAAGGTCTCGGGAAATAGAGAGGCACAAGAAATCGAAGGCTTCATCCTTCTTGTTCAAGAATCTTGATTTTTCTGTGGCAGATACAGGCTTAACTTCAGTGTCCATGGTGACTCTAAAAAGTCCTCTGGAGCACAGTTGAATCTCCATATCACCTTTCCATGAGTGGAAATTGTATGGAGTCAAGAAATCTACTGAGGATACCATCTGTTTATGCTAGAGGAAATGCTTCACCTATAGAAACCTGAAAATCAAAATAGAAGGGGCAATGTAAGGTCAGATAGCCTGCACATTTTAGTCTTTCATCAAACCCAACATAGTCAATCAAGCAAGATTGATCAACAATTTCTTTACTTGGGGTATTAAGTGGTAAGCCTTGGCTTTTGGTGCAGTGCTGGATTTTTGAGCTATTGCTTAAATTTCATGCAAAAATCTGTCAAAAAGCTTGTTTTTGAGAGATAGAGCTTCATCCCATCGTAAGATATGAAACCATATTAATCTTGTCTATTGATCTAGGAACAAAGAATCAATCTCATCAAGAATTAATCAACAAATAACTCATGAAATGGTGTAATCGGTCTACAGGAATAGTAGCCATTCTGTATTCACATAAACAATGAATGATTACAATTACAATGACATGCTACAAGCATGAATGAAGAGACAATTTGAATTCCTTAGGAGGTCATTTGAATTGAATGAGTGAGTCTAGCTTAACTGACTGTAAGCCATGGTTCACACTCAGTTAACCACTGACCAAAACCCTAATTGACTCAACTAACCCTAACTGAATTTTAAGTGCAATAAATGACTGAGTCTCAACTGAAAGAGATTAGACACATGTCACAGCTCACCAACCATCAAGAGGTAGTGCTACACTAACTCCAATAAAGCCCGATGAGGTTAACTGAAGTTGAACTGCACATCAGAAGTTGGTGGAGGCGCCCCTGTTGAATCTAGTTCATTAAATAGTCATTAAATAATGTATTTAATGAGAGGAGGCACCTTAAATGACTTGTTTAACTGATTGTAACCACCAATTAGCAATTAGGTGCATTAATATCACTTAGATCACCCTCGAAGTGCTCTAGTTAGCCTCCCCGAATGTAGGAGAAGGCTATGTTAGCCTCCTTGACTGAAGGTAGGCGTGGGTGTGACTGGATGATGTCAATTAATGCTCCACTAATGTCAATTAATGTTAATTATACTTAGGATAGTGGTTTAACTAGGCCAACTTGACCAAAAAGAGTGTGCATGGTGGTAAATGTCTCCAACACCAAGACCCTGAATTTACAGGTAATTTTTGGAAATCTCTGTTTAAAGGATTAAATACAACGTTAAAATTTAGTACATCTTTCCATCCTCAAATTGATGGATAGATTGAAAGAGTAAATCAGGTATTGAAGGATCTACTCAGAATGTATGTAAAGGAGCAGCCAGGTAAGTGGGAAGATTATTTACACCTGGTAGAATTTGCTTACAATAATGATTATCAAGCTTCAGCTAGGTATAGTCCTTTGGAGATTTTGTATAGAAGGAAATGCAATACTCCCATCTCTTGGAGTAATCTAGTGGAAAGGTTAGTATTAGAACCTGAATTATTGAAAGAAATGGAGTTAATTGTAAAACAGGTACAAGGTAATTTAAAAATTGCGCAAGATCGACAGAAAAGTCAAGCAGACCTTAAACGAACTCCAAAGGAGCTCCAGGTAGGCAAACATGTTTTTATTAAGGTGAGACCCAAAAAGAGTTCTCTGAGGCTGGGTAGCTGTGCCAAGATAGCCCCTTGATATTGTGGTCCTTTTGAAATACTATCTAGGATAGGACAGGTATCATATTAGTTAGCTCTACCATCAAATATAAGAGTTCACAATGTTTTTCACAGTTCTGTATTAAAAAAATATGTACAGGATGCTACACATGTTATTAATTGGAATGATGTGCAGGTGGAACCCGAAGGAGATTTTCTGGTGGAACCGGATTGTATCCTCGAACGGAGGGAGATATCGCTTCGGAATCGCACCATTGGTCAGGTGAAGGTGCAATGGAAGCACCTTAGTCCAGAAGAATCCACCTGGGAATTGGAAAGTCATATGTGGGATCCATATCCAATTCTATTTTAAGGTAACTCTAAGGATGATGAATAAATAACATCGAGGACGATGTTATAAATTAAGGGGGTGTGTATGTCACATGCCCCAATTTGCAAAAACAATTTAATGTTATTTGAGGAACATTGCGTTATATTTTATGCTAACTTTGTAATTGATGACCAAGTGGGGTTAAGAATAATTAATCTAAATCAGAATATTTTATTTATAAATAAATAAATCATGAGACAATAGCTTAGGGAAGCTGTTAAAAGAGTGTTAACTGGTCACCTAGGCATTTCTATAAAATTTCCCATTGAAGACAGCTAAGGCTTCTCATTCTGAGAAGTGATCATTCAAAGTGAATGAATTTGCTCATGACAAATTCGATGGAGGGGATTACTGAAGTGAGTTTGAGGGGTTAACTGCTGATATTGAACTTATTGTAGCTATTGGGATGAACTTCTTACTGTTGTGAGCAGATTTGGATTATTGAGTTGATTGGACTAGTCAGGTGACAGAAGGTCTTAAGGACATATCCTTCACCCAGTATTGTACCAGGAGGACCAGGAAACAGGCTCGAGGGTCATGAGGAAGTGCAATCTAATATTTCTCCAGGAGTTGGTTGGGAGGAACAAACTCCTTAATCTGTTGTCACCTCATCATTGACAGGTTCTAATTGTTTCATGTTAGTATATTTATTTACTGTCTTCAGTGAAATGTTTTACTAGTTTTCAAATACAGGCATGTTAGTATTTAGTTAGGGTTTATGAAGAAAGGAGTAATTGTGTATTGATGGACTTAATAATTAGTAGATTATGTTAGAAATAGTAGTAAATATGCTAAATGATAATTAAATAGAAATATAATTCCATACTATAGTTTTCCATGCCTGGATTAGGCAGTACTCTAGTACAACTGGGTATTTAGGTAGACATGATGATTTTCATTTAACCTGAATGAAAAATGTAACTAAATTCTGCTATAGTTTGCTTATGATTTAATTCTATAAAGAGAGAGTAATACTTTATCTATTGAATGTATTTATTTCAGACAAGAACTGAACATAGGAATACAAAGATATTTAGTAATCATATTACATATAGAACTATTTTAATACTAGTACTATTTATAAGCACAATACATACAGTCTAACAAATAAACATAGGTATAATAAACAGACTATCACTTAGGGTTTAGGTTAATATAAATTTCAATAAAATCTTATAATAATTTATTTCCAGACAATATGTGTCTCTGTATTAAGACAAAAGTGTCTGCTGTAACCTCAAGACAACTACCTAGGTTTTTGAAAGATAAACTTAATCCTATTCTCAAGATTGTAGTATTTACCCTAAATCTTCCTTTATAAGAATTAAAATAGCTGTAAAAATCATTAAAGGAAAATAATAAAACAGAGCTAATAATTTTCCATGTAAAATTTATTCTTTCACCGAACTATAGGGTATACTTGAAAATTAACCCTTAAGAGCCAAAAAGAGTAATAATAATACTCTTAACATAGTAAAAATTTCCATAATTACATTGCACTATAAATCCTTTTGATTACATGACAATAATTAAAGTAATACAATAACCATTTATTAAAAACAAGATCAAGTAGGAAGAAAATGACTTATTGCCTTCAGAATTACAGGTTAAGACTCAGGCTTGTCCAAATATTAGCTAAAGCAAAATAATATTTATCGAACAGTAACCATACATCACGGACACGTAAAAACCCTTAATCCTTTTACAAATCCTGATTGATTAACAGTCTTTTCTTTTCCCTTAAAATCTATTTTTAAAAACTAAAAATTAACTAGACAGAGGTTGACATCCTCGTAGGGCTTAGAGCTGAGCTCTATCAAAAGAAGCAAAATAAGTTTACATTGTTCAGGCCATAAAGGAAGAGACATAAAAACCATTCTTTTTTATCACAGCTACTATATCCTTCTTCCTCCCTACACAAAGTACCCTTTAAGGGTTTCAAACTCTTACAGAATTCAAGCAAACAAGTAATAACAAGCTAGCTTGTAAACCAAAGCCGAGCTTTAACCAACCACAAAGAACCTATCTTCTAACCACCACAACAAATTGCAGTAATAAAACCTCGTTTGCAACCGGGGCTTACCAAATGTATGCTGAAGTGGAATGTTGAAGGAGTAAGCTTGTTTCCACCTCCAGAGCCGAGAGAAGAACCTACTAGTTACAAACCATTTATGATTACAAAGCTTACTTAAAATTTTAAAACCCCTTTTATAAAAGCTAACTAGAAATCAAGAAGGGAATAAGTCTTTACCTGAAAGCTTCTCCTTCTGAATGAAGCTAAGTTAACCAGCCACCGTGGATCGATTTGGCACCAGGCTAGAAGGCAAGAAGACACTAAGTCACCTCTGCAAAGGAAAAATGAGCAAACAATTCAACTAACAAAGAAGTACTCCTGGTCGAGCTCTGTCAATCTGTTTGCAGGCTCAAGACAAACACAGACCTCGAATCTTGACGAGAAAATAGTATCTACACTCACTGGAAACCACATTCAACCTTTAAAGACCAAAAACCACTCACGACCTCTCTCAAGATAGTCACAACAATTGAAAATGGAAGCAAGTTGTCAAAACTTGAAGGAGGTTATAGGTTTCCAATGGTCGTGAGCTCTCAGCTCAACCAACAAGCCGGAGGAACCCTCACTCTGCTAAACAAATGAGTAGGGTTTTGGAGTTATAATTCAACCCTTGTGTGGATAAAACTATCCCACGTGTCCTTCGAATTATTTTTCTCTATCATGGGTAAAGTTCCATAGTCAGCGCTACAACCCAATGATTTACAATCAACCAATGATCATTATATAACTATACATTATATGATTTCCCATAATTTGATTTTACCATGGTGTATTGATACTAGGGAATCGACTATAGGTTATAACATAAATATTTATGTGTATTCTAGAGATTCCTTTGATAATAAATATTTTTAGATAGTTATGTTTGTTAGCTAGGGTTGATGGAAGTAGTAAGAAGAACATGTGCAACTTATAACCATAGTAAGAAGAAGAGCTATGGACTATTGAAACTTAGCCTTGAGTTATATTTAAAGGAGTGTTTAGTTAATTGAAGACCAAAAACATTAAAGAAATCCCAATAGAATTATAACAACTTAATGATGAATTTATAACTAAAAGCATAAGTAACTTGATCATTAATTGAGAGAAGGACGTTTATAAAGTCCTGAAGTGAAGGTAGCTGCAAGAAACGCCAAACAATATGGAGTGAACTTAAGCCCAAACCATGAGCTATATGCTCTCTACGGAAATTATAAACAACCATTAACGCAAACAAAAATAGCAGTGTTCTTTAGATTTTTAAAAGTATAATATTCAGTCGAATGGTGGAACTTTGGATAGTACTTGTTCTTGCAAATTTTTAACCCATGTTCATGTTTTTGGTAAAATGTCATTATGGAGTTAGTTATAAATACAAACTATGGAGTTGTAATGACATAAAAATATTAACATTACCTCCCTGAAGACAAGCAACATATTAAAACATTTTCTAAAGACTAGCATCTTAATCATGCTAGAGAAGTAGCTTCTTGACTTGAAATTAACGAACACCCTACTGGATCATACGCTTACCTGCTAAACCTGTAAGGAACCAGCAGTCCAATTGAGTTAGCTGAACGCTAAGCAAGCCTCAACCACACACAAGAATTCTTACCTACATGAAAAAAGATAAACATCAGTATATCTAGCAGCAACAAAATGCAAGTCCTTTTCTAACTCTGATAAAATTACAACTGCTAAGTCATTAATAGCACTGACACAAGTTTTTAAGATTACACCTTTTAGTGTACAGGTTCTTAGAAAGAAGTGATCCCATGTTCTTTTATAAACTATTTCATTTTCCGCTAACCATTAGCAGATACTCAGCTGCGACTTTAGACATTTTATGTCACTTGAAAAATTTTAAATTTTTATGAATTTTTGGGGATATTACAAATCTGATATTATTGGCATTTGATTGGCAGGAGAGGGGGTACATTGGTCACTTGGAGCAAAACATTGGGCTTAGAAATCACACAGGTCTTCTCAAATTGATTGAGATAGCAGGGATCATCACCTTCAAGGAATCTGCGAGGATTTCCAGGTAAGATCTATAGGTTAGTTATTTTCTTTCGGATCTCAACCCATTGACACATACTTTTCTTCATTTTTTCTGAAAAAATCCATAAATAATAAAAAAACCAAAAAATACTAAAAAATAAACCGCTCGATCTCTAGACAAGCCACTGCTGGGTTTTGTAGATTGGGTATCCTTCTCACCAATTCACCCCTAAACCTGAGTTATTTTGTCCTGGTTTTCCCTAGATCCGAGAAATTGCCTTCTCAAACCCTAGCGCCCCTCACTGATTTTTTGACTTTTTTTGAGATCTGATTTTTTCCTAAAAAATAACAACTTGTTTTTGTAGACCAAGTCTTCCTCACTCCAAATCACCTCTAATGCTGAGCTAAAGGCTGACAGGTGGCCCTATATTTGAGAAATTGTCTTCTGGGATCCTAGCATTTCTCATCATTTTTCTGAGTTTTTCCTAGATATGATTTTTTTGGCATTTTTTCGACTTGGATTGGTAGATCATGTCATCCCCATCCCATTCCCCCTCCAACACTGAGTTGATGGTCTCTAGATTTTCCTAGATTTGAGTATATGCCTCTCCAAATCCTAGTGCTAGCCACCTTACTGTTGGTTTCCCCTGTAGACTAAATTTTTTGGCTAAATAACCTTATGGATCCATAAATCAGGGCATTTCTCAGGTGGGTCCACTCCAATGTTGGGCAGATATTGACTCCATTACCCTAGGTCCAATAGTAACTAATCTCCAACCCTAGTGCTAGCCCTTCTTTGGCCTCTTTTCCTTGCAAATATGACTTTCCCTTGATGACTCAGGATCTTTGATATTGTCACATATACCATCAAGTGTATCCATCAGTACTAGATAGCCCCAACACTATCCTTTCCCTCCCTACATTGGTCATGTTTCCCAAGGTAGTGGATATCTTCATCATTTGCTAGTACCTCAATCCTAGATCTAATATTTACCCCATAGGTCACCTATGTTCCACTTTGGATCAACCCTCATTTGTCTAAAACCCTTGTCCAAATCCCTCGCATGTTTAGTGACACCTTCCATAGATCTAAGGTCTCCAATTACCTTACACCTTACGTACCTCAAGTCTTATTGATATGATCTAGTGTTTAGGTATGATCTCTCCTATCAGGAGCAGATCTAGGTCTCCCCCTTTGTTGTCTTGGGATTAGATAACATAAAGAGAAGGAGTCTAGGCAGTCTTGGTTCCACCTCCTTAGTTGCTTGTCCCTCTACCATTCATCCTGGATCCACCTCGTTAGTTGCTTGTCCCTCTACCATTCATCCTGGATCCACCTTACATAGGAAACTACAAGGTTGGTGATAATAGTATGTATACATAAGGACTGTAAGGTTCTTCATCAACAAAACCACTAATACAAACATCCTAAAAATCCTTTTCTGACAACATATCATTAAGAAGACAACTAGAAGCTTCTTGAATATGAGAATCAACTGCTTCTACAAAAATTTCCTTTTTAACAAGTAATCTGATTTGTATAAACTGCATATTCTTTGTATAAGAGATCAAATGCCACACAAAAATCTTCATAAATAATATCAACTGGATACATCCCTTTATAAAAGGAATTGAATGCATCATGAAAATCTCATAACAAGGCAATACTAGCATCAGGGAGGGATTTACACCATTCATATTCATTTTCTTCTAAAGAAAATATGAACATGTTCATGAAAAATACCAAGCCTATGAATGAACTCATGAAAATATTGGTCCTTGGTAGGATGGTCATACTCGTTTCCCCTATCCCTAGGAAGATCACTTTCCCATTCTCATATGTTAGACATAAGATGAGGAAAATTAGGTACATTAGAGAAATAAAAAAATGCATACCTTCGAGCTATTATAACATCCATCGCCTTTAAAATTCTAGATGAGTTGAGTCACCTGTAGATGGAATTGTTAGGTGAATAATTGTAGTCTAATTGTGTCTGGATTTTTTTCACCTTCAAAAACCATATTTGATCATTGTCATACACCTAGGAAATTATAGCTTCATGTCTTCACTCCCTGACAACAACGATAGAAGATGTTAGTGTTAAAATATGTCCTTTGACTACAATAAGGACAAGTTTAGCACATCTTGGATTTGAGATTGTTTTGATTGGATTTTTTAGGTTAGTTTACATAAAGAGTGTTCAAAGGGGTGAAAAAGAGGAGGAATGAGATTAATAACACAAAAAGAATAAATCAATAGGTAATCTTCATAGGTTTTATGCATGTATATATTAAGACTATACCGTAAGGTAGTAGAAATAAACAAGAATACAGTTGGAAGATGAACATATTTGTAATCCTTCTAATAAACAATATAAATTCGTGAAGAATGACTCAAGATGAAAACAATGTTTAATGTATCAACTTCAATTTCTGAAAGTAAACACAGTTTGCAGTTAACTTCACCATACATTGTATGGATGTTATATCTACAAAGTGTTAATCATGTATGTAATACATAAGCAATCTTACATCAAAAAATGGAGGAAAATAAGAATGAAAATCACAATATGAGAATAAGTCATGGATTTGGAAGAATGAAATAATTGTGTGGATAAGAAAATATAGATTTTACATTCTCTAACTTCAGCTCCTCGAACCCCTTCTTCCTTCCAAAAGGAAGGTCTAACTCACATTACATTGGCAAATGATAATATATATAGAAACCTACATTAACAAATTATATCAAATGTCTAGGAACTATTCCTATCTAAAACAAACTATTGGTGGAATTGAAATGGAATATATTGGAGGAGGATCAAGAATCTATTGTGGTTGGATGGGAGGATGAAACAATTTCAAGAATAAATGATTTTTTGGTTGGACGCATTAAATTGGATAAATATTTTCTTCGAACAAATATAGAGCCAAAATGGATGGTCTTATGCCTATTACTAGTTCTTCCTCTTGAACTGAGGCCAATCATTCAATTAGGTGAAGGCGGACTTATTACCTCATCATATCTAAATGAACTATATCGAATAGTTATCAATTAGAATAATACTCTTACCAATTCATTATCAAGAAGTGGATCTGAGTCATTTGTTATTTGTCTGAAAAATTGATCCAGTATGTCGTATTTGCACTTGTCGATAATGTTATCTTTGGACAACCAATGAAAGGGAGTCATGATAGGCCTTATAAATCGTTCTCAAATTCTGATTTGCCGTAAATAATCTAGAAATGTTGGTTTCAAATGACAAAATTATGCTTGTAATTGATCTTCCACCTATGATTTGACTTCCTAGAAATATGGATTATCATTTATTTAATCAAAATAAAGATGGAGGAGTTTTCAAATGGCCATATTTGAACTGAAAACCTTGGAACCTATATCCTTCAAATTTTTAAATGCAGCCTAAAAATGCTCTTTAAAACTCTATAGATCTAGATCTGATAGATAACGTGATCTTCCTTATTTTTATATGCTCTCAAGTGTTGAATGCATCCTTAGAAACTAGATCCAATCCCCAAGATAGAATAAAAATGAGAACATTGATCAATATCTGGGGGATTATGCATCTTATATGCTTCTAAAGAGTAAGAATATGTTGTAATATGCCAGGTGTATAAATATATGTCCATTAAGGTTGGATTTATTACCTTCAATCTAGTTATTTCAACCTCTTGATGTAGATGTCAATAACTTTCATTCCCTCCATATACATATATATATACTTGCCTTCGTCAAATTAGGAGCTCTCAAGGACTTCATATTTTTCCATTCCATGTTATATTGCTAGCAATAATAGAATCCCAAGAAATTTCAGTTCCTACAAATGATATTCTGTCTCTAGTTATTGTATCCAAGAAAACAAACCCTAAAACAATTATCATTACACCAACATTGACAAATTCACCACAATTATTTATAGTTGGGGATATTGACAATTCATGTCTGGCTCCTTCGAAGGATTACTTTGATCATAAACAAAAATATTGACCTAGAAAAAAACAAAAGAGAATATGCTAACCATTGTATAACCTTATGATACTCTATATTCGACCAAGTATCTGTAATGATCCCATTCCCTAAGAATTGATTTCAATGGATGATTCCTCTAGGAAGCATGCAATTTGACATTGAAACTTGCCTCCACAATCATATCTATATGAGAAATGTCATCATTCACATGTTTTAAAAAAAGAAACCAAACAGAAAAGAGCATTTGCATTCACAATGAATCAACTCTGGTTTTACTACAAGAAACCCAAAATGTGAGAACTATCCCTTGCATGTTTGGTGTCTCTACATATAATCACTTCCATCAACACTTCAATACTTGAAATTTGGAATTCAGGAACTTATTGGATGCCGCCAACACCTGGGTTCTATGTACCACTTTGTTGGCATATTTAACGTGGCATGCTTCATACTATAAACACATTAATCTTCTTTGACACTTGTCTCTTGATCCTCGATGGTTTGACTACTCCACTGATTTAATTATTGAACCTGTGAGATATCATAACTTGCAATATGTTGCGTCTATGGACATATCCTACATTTGTGTAGAGATTAAATATAAAACTATGTATATTTCCAAGCATTGCTAAGAAATGTCGATGAGATGTTCCCTCTATTAGCACTCCTTGAGGATCATCCTCGATGCTTGTTTTGATTGCTCTACTAATGAATTGGAGATTAGGTTTCATGGATGATTGACCCAATACTTTTACTATACACCACAAAAGGCATATTAAATCCTAAAAGACTCAAAAATAAAAAAGAAACATAGTACAAAATGGATTTTTTTACCCAAATCTCTCCTAAAATAATAATAGAATTTGTCAGTACCAATACCAAACAAAATTGATTGTCCTCCTTTCCCGTGGTGATGGTGTCCCAACAGTGTTAGCACGATGGCTTGGATCTTGGTTTAATGTGTTGGTAACTTGATGATTGCTTGAATGTTTGGTCTCGATGATAAAATCCCAAATGTATTTTTCCAAAAATGGAAAAAGAAACGCTCAATGGATAGAAGATCGAGCTCTTGGGCTTGTAATAAAGACTTAGCTTAGGCATAAATCCCCCCTCTTTAATTTTATAGACCTTAAATTATTATAAAATAACAATATTACTTTTAAACTATTATAAAAAATATTTCGCTTTAAAATAGACAAGGAAAAGATTCGTTTGATAGCTTAAACAAAGGGACATACACCAAGCAAAAACATACATTGCATATGACCAGAATGAAGGTTTTGAATCTTAGTGATATTTCAAAAAGACTTGATGAGATATTTGGAAGCTATTGGAATCGATTCCATAAATTTTGTAGCGCATCTTGGACAAATATGATCAATTTGTTGCGGAATCGAAAACCAAGAGAAATCTATGTCAAGAGTAAAAATTTTGACATGTAAGTTTTAACACTAACACCTTCTAACACCATATTTCCTTTTATCTCTTTTACCTTTAATTTATAGTCATATAGTGATCTTATTTTACAAAATAATACCATAATGGTCCTATAACTAGAGGGGTTATTTTTTATCGTCGCTTTTAAAAATGGATAAAATAAGGCTCCGAGTATAAGGTTTAGGGAGGTATTACTTGATTGTTAGATTGAAGAGATTGTAGATGTGATGGATGAGGATAATCACCCCAATTTTTAGGATTTAAAATTGGTAGCCTTTGATGTCCCTAGATTTCCCATTCGCAAGGTACTAAATTTCAAAATCTAAATCTTCTAAAGAAAAAGCTTCGTCTTCCATAAAAGAGGTTGAATGTCTAACATCACGAGTCATTCTTTAAACTTGTGATTAGTATCAAGTAGGAATTTTGGTTAATATCAAGTCCTAATTATTCTCATATGATTGAGGTGGTGATGTTGTACTGTAAACTATTGTGGATAATATCAAGATCAAAGACTTGTGCTTAATATCAAGTCAGACTTGAGGTTAATATCAAGTCAAATGATTCTTATAGACGATACCCTATGAGGAGAGCTTCCATTTATATAGGTGAAGTGATTTGCATGTTGAAGCACAAAAATGGTATGTGATATACTACTAACCGTGGTCATTCAAGATGGATAAAATATATTAAGTTTTCTCTAGAGACTGATCACCTCTAGAGTGAATTACTTTAGCATACGACTATATGGTCTGAGAGTAATATAATATGATCATAGCATGCTGCAATTTTTCTAGGTATAATATGATATGATAGATGATTAATGTTAACACATAGACCACACAGTAAAGATAACGAGATAATCAATAAGGAGATATTGAGAAAGAGAATATAAATTGCCTAAGGAAGACTAAGTGAAACTCGAATTGTAAAAGCTTCAGTTAAAGATTTAATATGTGCTTCAGTTAATTAAGAAAGTCACATTAGTCCATTCAAGTTCATAATAGTAAATTAAGTGTTAATAAGAAAGGATTAGTTAAATAAAGTGTTTACACTTTAGTTAAAATAAAATACGACACCTAAGTTAATCAAAATATGACACTTCAATTATAAAAGTGTTTGCATGTCGACACTTGATTTTAAGTACTATGACACTTAAGTTATCATGTTAACTAATTTCTCATGCATTCAATTACATAATGAGTTCACTCCGATGATAGTTAACTATCAGTTAATGTACATGATTGAAGGTATGGCACATTAATTGTTCATGATGAATATTCAATGAATGGATTGATTAGTTCAAAAAGGAAATTCAAAATTGTAACACTTGGGTGCATAATTGGGATGCAACCATTCGCCCTAGTTTGCATGTAAGTGATTGTGTCTTGTTATTAATGTGCCGAGAACATGGTAATCTCATTACACTTGATGCAGATAATCTATATTTTCTTCTTCTAGGTGTTCTCTCTTATTGGGAAATATGTTATTGTGTAAAAGACATTTTTTGCAAATCTATATAATATACTCTGAAGAATTGTTGGGGTTTTTCATCCTCTCTGTTTTGAGTATTTTCCCTAGGGTACATATTGTGTTGTGGATGAATGATTTTGTGTGATTGAATTGATTCCTGTATTCAATACTTCATTGATAAAAGTTCTAAAGTTCAAAGATATTCATCATTACTCAAAACATCAGCATGGTATCAGATCTTAGGGCGTGAAGGAGATGAGTTTGTGCAAGAAACTAGAATCCTATGCAATCCTAAGGAGTTGAGGAAAGTTTACGAACCATGACATTGATATTTGTTTGACCAAAACACCATATTCAGGGTACTTCTGACTTCAACACATGGAATGCAAGGGCATTGAAAATTCTTGAAGAACATGTTTCAGATATCTACGTATCCAATGTGGTAGAGGATCCTACCACTAATGCTGGGCGAGTCAAATTTAAGAAGAATTAAGCAAAGGAAAAACACATCATATATGACTCAGTTAAGGACAATCGCATGTCTGTGATCATTCCATTCAATACCACAAAGGATTGTTTGATACACTCATGAATCTATATGAGAAGAAGGACCCAATTCAAAAGAGGGATTTCAAGAATAAGTTATGGAACCTAAAAAGGGAGAAGGATGATACATCAACATCATTCTTCACTAAGATATCACATGTATGACATTATCTTGTTAGTATTGGAGTAGTGACAAATGAAGATGATTTTATTCAAACCACCATTGATGGTCTCCCATCCTCATGGGAGACATTCTTAGCTGCGGTAAATTACCGAGAAGAGAGACATAACTTCAAGAGGTTTTGGCATGAATACCTCCAAGAGGATGAGTGAATCCAGATCCAATTAGTGTGCACCAAGGAAGAAAATGTTTCCTCAAAGAAAGAATGAATAAAGGGAGGAAACCATTCTATCCAAAGAAGTTCTTTCATTCAAGCATGAAGGAGTTCAATAAATATTTTGACAAATCAAAGGATCGACACTACTATTGTCAAAATAAGGTCCATCATGAAAGAGAATTCCATGCAAATAATAATAATAAAGAGAATTGTCATCCATATACTATAGGAGAAGAAGATGAACCTTCTCAGAAGAAATCATCCGATGAAAAGGATGGTGATTGTCGAAAGGAATATTTCCTATACTGAAGAAGAGCGTTCGCTCTGTTTTGCATGTGATCCAGTTCCCCGTGTAGAGATTCACTGCATGTTTGCATGAGAGTAAATTTATAGAGCTAAGTTTCAGTGAATAAAGAAGGACTCCAGTAATATTAGCAAGGATGCAGAGATCAAGAGGGAGCCACACAAACAAATAAAAGATAAGTTTTTATAGCTTGATCATATATACTTTTAAAAACCAGATATAAAGAGTTTCTGAATATGTTTTCATTATATTTATTTCTAGATATGTATTCGTAGGATATTGAATGATGTTATAGTATAAAATGGTTAAAAGCATAGGTTACTATATTTTTATTTGTTGGTAAATAGTAAAACTTGTGAAGTATATGCTATGTTTATTTAAATAAGAATATCCTGCTGCATAAATATTCATGAGATATGAATATAGGGATGCCTCACAATACATGATATTAGAATGGGGTTATGATAAAACCTTGGTGAATATATGTACATAACCATGTGGACCATTGAAAATACATTGAAGTATTCATGTGATTAAATTTCATAAGGTATGGTTATACTGAAACATTGGTTAAAATGTTTGCATGTCTATATGAGTTATTTGGCATAACCAGATTATGAACGATTGCTAATAACTTGGATAAAATTGGGTTGTATGGAATGGCCATATTTTATGGCCTACAAGTAGAAAATGAAAAATATTAAATATGGAGTGATTCTAATGGCTGATCATGAAAGAGAGTGGAATGTTGTGAAGTGGGAAGATTTTGGGAGTAGATCGAGAGGTTCCTATATTTCTACGAGAAGTATCCAAAATAGAATCCCTAATTGTTGGAATATTCGTCAATATTGAGAGGGGGGTGAATCAGCATTGTTAGCCTTTTGCCATTTTAACCACTTATTAAAATTAAATCAAAACATATAATCAACAAGATACACAAAACACATATTTTTATTATGGAACCTCAATTGGGTAAACCACCAATACTTCCTATTACTACAAAATTGTTATGTACAAATAGTTTTTCCTTATTCTATAGAAAAGTATGGTATTACACCCTATATACCAACAACCACCAGGAGTATTCTACAACCCCCTTCTTTTTCAGCTACAACTGACATGATGCTACTACACCCTATTTACCAAATTCTGCTGGAAGGAGGATACAACCCCCTACATGCATGTTTCCTGCCCTAGAACCACCCTACCACCCTGATATGTTTTTAGTAATATTCTAGATTTATTTTCCCTTCAAATCTATGTCACACTCATTGATGTCTGCTTCTTCTATGATCTAGACCACAAAGACGATTTCTCTCACTCATCCCTTTGTGTATAAATACCTTCATGTTTCCTGCAGATACATCTCTTCACCATTGTGTCATTTCAATCTTTGATCGTGCCTCTTCAGGAGAACTCAATTCATCATTCTAACACTGATCTATCAAGTTATCAACCCCCATCATGATTCTTCAAAACAACTAAAACAATTCCTTGTTAATCAGTTTACTGTTTAATCTTCTAGTTGTGACCTTTTCTAATCAACATTTCCGCAACCATTCCAAGTTGTTGAGTTTATATTGGGCATTTTTCTGACCATATATCTAATGTTAGTATGCAGTATGCAAATTGATGAACTATGAAATTTCTCAAAATTTCTTTCCACACTTAGCTTTCTGCATCAACTATTCTGCACCATTGTTCTCCTTCAAGCTCTCTGTTACTGTCGATCTCTTAGACTGTGGGTTGTGGAACTATGACATTTCCCAAGGTATTTTGAGATTCCCCACCTTCCACTTTCCACCTTCCTCTTTCTGCATTCCACATTGCACTGGAGGACTTCGGGTTGCAGAACTATGAAATTTCCCAAAGTCTTTTTGTGATTCTCCACCTTCCTCTTTCCGCCTTCTACTTACAACTTCTGCATTCCACTAGCAGACTCCGGGTTGCGGAAACCCATGTTGTTCTAGACCTTTATTTCTTATCTTCCACATTATTCCTTTTTCCTTTCACTTTTTGCCTTCCACATTCCCCTGGAAGACACCGGGTCATGGAAAAGCATATTATACTAGACCTTGATTTCTCATCTTTCGCATTCTTCCATTTTCCTTCCTTCTGAACCATTGATTTATTTGCGGGTTCAATTCTAACCGTCGATTTACGATCTAATGTGGATTGTGGAACTTCACTTTAATTTGTTTTAACACTTAGCCATTTTTAATCTCAACACGCAAACTAACATTTTTCTTGGTTTTGGCAGGTTGATAATTCGCACATGTGAGAGCCAACTGAGAATATTCCTTCATGGATGGGTAGCTAGTTCATAGGAAACATGCCTACCTCTTCTAATGAAATTATAATCACACAGATAAACCTTGGTGGATATTTATAAATACCTCTTTTAACCCTGTGAATTTGACACTTAGTCAAATTTCTATCTTTAGTACCTAAAGTATATTTTCTTCTTTTTGGCAGATTGATATTTTCCTCATCTAATCACCATAAGGAAAACCAAGAGCAACGATAAAATCCATTTCAACAGTGAAAAATACCATATTAACTTTAAATCTTATTGATTAACACACAACCTCTGGTAGACATTACAAAATGGCTTCTCAATCTCCTTCTCTAAGACTTGACCAATTTTCGTAATTTGGTCCAATCTGCCTAAAACACTGTTTTGGCATGTCCATAACTTTTTCGTCAGATTTTTCCAATACAATCTGAGAACATGGTCAAGTAGAAAAAACAACAGTCTATAAGACCCCTATGTGATGCACGGATTTACTCTAACCCATAATTTAGGGTGGGCATATTTCTAAGGCTACTTAGCCATTTTTACTTGGTTTGGCACTGTTGCAGCTACAACCTTTTTCCCAATTTTTTTTTTAAAATTTTGGACCCTCCTTTTGATTTTATCTTTCCTGGGATTGTTTGGTTTCCTGAAATCCATAATTCCTCTGCTATAAACTTTGATCTTTTGAAGAATGTGGAGTTTGTTTATTTTTCAGAGCTTAATGTTTTCTTTCTCGATGATTTTATTGCTGTCGGAAGTTACTTGAGGATTGAGTCAGGGGATTAGTTCTCTATGATGTCGATGTTCGGGAGGGAAACGATGAACAATTATTTCTATCGCCGATCCACGATTTTTACCTCCTTGTGGTTTTATTGTTTAAATTTTTAACTATCGATGACTTGGTTTTTCTTTATTTTATCACTATCGGAACAATGTTTGACTTTGATTCGAGGGCTTGTGATTTTCATTGCTGACGCTACAACAACATTGAGGTTTGAGTTACCGATACATAGTGATTAGAGCTTCCGATCACCAACGGTTTTATGATCCATGGAACCCACAGGTAGTTTTTTGTCTGCCGTTGCGGTTATCAATCAGACTATATTCCCAATGCTTAGTGTTTTCCATTGCCAATGCTTTAGTGGTTAGTGGTTCCAATCTCTGATACATGACTACAACGACGTTTAGTGCTCAGCATCGTCGACACTATGACAATGCTTATATTTGATTCGTCAACACTACGGAAGTGCATTTTCCTTTATGTCACCAACCTTTAGCCTTAGAGCCTCCGATCGCCGAAGATTTTATTTGATCGCGGAACCCGTAGTCTGTCTGTCTCCTGCCGTTGCGACTGCTCAGTGAACTATTTTCCTGAAGCTTAGTAGTTCTGCTCGTCGATAGGGTTTTTTTTTCTCCCACCTTTTCTTTTTACCAAAGGTTATATATAGAGGTGGAGTCTTTTTTATTATTATCTTTGGTTGAAAACGTGTCTGCTCCAGTCCGTGAGCTGTGCTACCATTTTCTCAGCTGTCTGAATTTCATTCGATTAGCGTGCTTCCGTGGAGATTTCGGGTCATCCCGCCGATTGCATAGTGTTTTTCTAGGTAGGCCAATCACGGTTTCATCTTCTTGATTTTATTGGGCATTTTGGGAACTATGGTATTCCCTGGTTAGGTTTCCCCGTAATTGTGTAGTCACCCGTTAGAATGACTATTTATCCTCGCGGCATGCTTATAATCGTAAGGCATATTAGCTAGTTTGACAGTTTTGATGGTGGGGGTTTTTTGAGTCTGTGTTTTGAGCCATTATGGATGCTCTATCCCTATCTGAAATATTAGGTAGTCAGTGCAGACAAGTGTTACGCTATCTGCACCACCTATTTTGGGGTTGTTTATGGCCATCCAGGGGGGGTTTCAGTTTTCATTTACATTTACGCTTTTTTCATGGACGGGGAAAGGTTTTTGATTCTCAATCGAGTTGGGTATTTCTATGATGAGAACACAGTATAGGGTCTCACATTTGAGGATTAGCCTTATTGATAGTGTGGTTCATGTTTATTGAGGAATTAGATTATTTCAAGTGTAGTCTGGATTAAATGATGAGTTTTCTATCAGGGTTGCATTTTTAGTTGCAGACGGTGGACTTAGAGGATTTATTTTGCCTTGTCATTTTCTTTTATGCATTAATGCTATGTATAGTTTACTTGTGAGAATTCATATGGAAGAGGTAAATAGGTTGTTACAGTTTTTCTTCATTGATAAAACACTAAATTAAAGCTCCAATGGTCTAAGAACATGCTTGGTTTATGACAGGGTGACTATTTCAAAGGAGATATGTCTAAAAGACAAAAGAAGAAGGATCCTGTTGTCGAGGGAGAACCAGAGGTCAAAATCATCACCAAATTTGAATACATATATGAAGATACCAAAGCTACCACTAGGGTAGAGCTAGATTATAAATGGGGTGAAATATACAAGATGATTGTAAATTAGAATGTGCTTGATGCAAGATTTGAAGAGCTGAATATTTATGCAAACATCAAGAAATCATCTCTGATGAAGGTAGCCACAAGACTTGAGTTGTTCCCATGCTCAGAAGTGATCGGCTGGATTCTGCCTAGGGAATATGTAACTACGATGATCCTGGAAAATACTGCCATATAGGGATACACTGCATACAGTCCTGCTTATGTCTCAATGGCATACCAATTGCCTCCTGCTCAAATTTACTTAACTAAAAGCTGGTTGAAAGAAACAAATTTTGACTTGGTTGAAACAATCAAAAGAATGATGATACTAGGGAATAACTTTCGAACCAGGCCATCAAGAGAATATGATACAACCACTCTTCGGACCCGTTATAGATTTATTGCACTAATGCTGAATAGGATTTTTGGGAGAGCTCACAGAAAAGATTCAAATTGGGATGGATACCAATTATTTTCTATGTGGCCACTCAAGGAACCATATTCAATTGGGAAAACATAGTGTCCAATAGCCTCTCAACATGCATATCTTCAACCTTGGGATGAGTGTCATAGAAGAAGTCAGAGTTCTACATGAGCTCTATTTTGGTTGACTGTATACTGTGTACCCAGTATTTTCCATCCTAGAGGTGTAATTGGGATAGGGATAGGACCCCTATATACATTGAATACAAATAATTTTGGGCACACAAATACTATAGCCACTAGAAAGAGATATGTGAACACTTCATCATGCCTTTGTACTCCCTAATTTTCCTGACTGAATGCAACTGCATGTCAGAGGAGGCGTTCAAAGTTATTGAAGAATATGGAATTTATTATCTTCCTGATGAAGGAATGTATATCAGAATGTATGGTGGCTCCAGGACACCTTCTCTGCGCCCTAACTTTTCCACTGATTATGTGTGACATAAAGAAGCAGTCATGCAGGTATACATTGATGGTGTTGGAAGTTTCTTGTTCGAACATAAGAAGGCAACACATCCTGCCATACATCTTTGGATGGGGAATTATAAGTTTTCAAAGGTGAAACAGATTGTAGAATTCATGTAGGAGCTGGAGCACTTCCGTTTTGGTGAGATGAACTTTGACAGGAATGAATCCCAAAGTAAAGTTGCAGATCACTGCAAGGAGGCAAATGTTCATTTTGATTACACCCATTTTTGGGACAAAGACAAATAAGTATTTAGAAATGCAAAGAATATGACTTCCTTAAAGAAGAGATTTAAATAGAAAATCACCACTGTGGGCAGAAAGGGAAAAACTGCACAGAATACTAAGAAAGATGAAGAAGAAGAAGCCAAAAAGAGGGAATAAGATGCTATAAGGCTAGCACAAGAGGTAGAAAGTTGGCTGAAGAATGAAGAAGAAGAAAGAAAGAGAGCTGCAGAGGAAGAAACAAAGAAGGAAGAAGAGGAGAGAAAGAGAAAGGAATAAGTAGAGATAAAGAAAAAACAGGAAGAAAGTGAAGGTCTGAGATTAACAGGATTTAAAGAAGACCAATAGACTACACAAGGGGCACATGATCATACAGATCAAGAGCATAGACAAGATAATCATGATCCCCAAGAGCCTGCTGCAACTTCTGGAAGCACTCAAGAACAAGTTGTGTTTTCTGGAATGAATTTGATACCTTTCGTGCAGAAAGAAGAAGAAGAGGTCCCTGATTTCAGCACCATTTTCTATGAAAAGGAGAAGAAAAGGATTGTCAAAAGAACCTAGAAAAAGGTTGAAACAGGAGGACAATTAGGAAAGATGATAACTGATAAGACTTTGGTGTATGGAACAGATGCAGATCTGAGATTGATAGCAAGATATGGGGTGGCATTAACCCAAGCTACTGAAGATAATGTAGATAGACTGATGATGGATCTCGGACAATCAAGAAAGAACGCATCTTAGTTAAAAGAAACACTGAAGAAAGAGAGAGATGAAGGTCATAAGTTGAAGAGGAAATTTGAGGACATGCAAAATGAAGCAAGGATTTCAAAGATAGAACTCCAGACTCTGCAGGAAAATAAGATGACCTTAGAAGTTTCCATGGAGAAAACATAAAAGGATGCTCAGAATAGCTTAGTAGAATTGCAAAGGCTACAACTAGAGCATCAAGTGTTGAAGACTGAGAAAGATGACCTCCAGGTGTCCTATGAAACTCTGAGTGCAGAAAAGGACTAGCTACAAAGTAGAATTGTTGAGTTAGAGGTAGAGAAGGCCACCACAGAAGAAAGAAAAAAACAATATCAAATACAGGTGGCAGCCTTGGAAGAACAAAATGCTTCATTGACAGCATCACTAAAGGATGCTATAGAACATAAGATAGATGTCCAGCCTTTAAGAGCATGTTCTCACTCAGAGAAGGAAAATCCATCATTTACAGATGTGTGTTGAGGAAGAAAGATGTAAGAGTTTTCAAATAGATAGCAGATTAGAAGAGATTTTGGATACTACGTCTTATTTCTTGGACAGATCTCAAGAGATTCTGGAGATTCTGACGGGAATAATAGTGTTGATAGAAACAAATGAGGAACCCCTTGCGGATCTACCAGTTAAAGATCGACATATTTTAAAGAAGGATTATGATTTATTGGAGTTTGCAATCAATACTGCGGAAGAATTTAAGAAAACTGTAAAGAAAACGAGAGGAGAATGTTCGAAATACTGCAGAAGAGTGTTGGTCACATACAATAGATGCTAGGTTTTTGCAGAAAAGATATTGGATGCAATTCCAGAACATGAGTTGTTCATTGAACAACTATAGAATAGGTATTAGGAAGATGAGTAGGAGATCCAACAATTCAAGGATCTAGATGAACAGATTCTGAAGAATGCAGTGGCTCATGTAGTAGTGAGTGTTCACTTACTAGAAGAATAGCTGTGCCTGAGTCCGGAAAGAATAGAAGTAGTTAAGAATTAGGCTGCTAAGTATGAGATAAATATCCATTTTCTTGAACCCTCAGATTTTGAAGGCATAGCATCAGAGGCCCAGGCATGGAAAAAGTTCATAAATGACCAAGTGAGCCCCTCTTCATAAAGTGTTCTATTAAATTTTGATTTAAAATGTAATATATTGTATAAATTATGAGCACTCACTACAAGACAAAATTTTGGGATTGAAAGGTTGGGGAAGCCCAAAAGTCATTGGGGGTAGCCCAAAGGTTTTGCTTTTTGTATAA
This sequence comes from Pseudotsuga menziesii, assembly GCA_001517045.1. Lineage (NCBI taxonomy): Eukaryota > Viridiplantae > Streptophyta > Pinopsida > Pinales > Pinaceae > Pseudotsuga > Pseudotsuga menziesii. Next base: position 420,388 of record LPNX010404397.1, read on the forward strand.
ATATAGGAGAGTTAGATGTAGAAAGGACTTCTTTCCCAAGCAATTTTTGAGAGTATATTGTAAGAAGAACTACTTCCTTTTGCAATAAATAATTACAAGTTTATGCTAGATAAAGTTTGGTGGAATGTTTCAAATGCTGTGTTATGGATCAGTTGAATGTGAACTATTTCATTTTCATCTTATGTCCATTAACTGTGAGATCGTTCTAACTCAATGAATTTTTGTTCATGTTATGAATGCCTTATAGTTTATTCTGTGAAATTTCCACTGTGAGTAATGAAGGTTGTCATAAACAATAAGCTATCTTGTTGTTCATATTTCTATTAATGTTCATGTATTTTGAAAAAAGTAAGAACTATATGTAATTTTTCTTAATGCATGCACAGAAATACATTACTCATTGATAACTGATAATTTTGCTCCCTAGGGATAGGTTCGTTAGTTGATTTTAGTTTCTTGCTGTGTGTGATTTAGATGTGAGAGAGTTAAGACGAGAGGTGAGAACCTATGCATCACATTGTGACGCTCCTCGTTATCTCTATCAATCTGCATTTTTAGATAGGCACTTGCACATCATAACTTAAACACAAAAAACAAAAAATATACACAGTGGATCGGGCCGTAACCGGTAAAACCTTTTAATTTGTTACTTGACCTATGGTAGCCGGACTGTAAACCGGACGGATTCCCCATACCAAACAATAATGGGCTAGTTGGGAATGTTTATTGGGGAGAATCCCTAACTGTTGTTACTTGCGATTTTCCAGGCCTCAATAGGCACAAGCCCCTGCTTTGGAAGAGCTAGAACTTTCTCCTCAGAAGTGACGAAGGAAAATAGAGACCATGAATATGTAGTCACTATAACAAGCTATAGCCTGGTACCATGGTGCAGGAATTCTAGTCAAACCATGAATTATGGTGTGCATCCTCTTAGACCCTCTTAGACCAGTTTTGACTATTTATTCCATACTTAGTCAACTTCCTGATTTTCAACAATTTTCCATATTTCTCTAGAATAATGTCATAATGCAACAATGATTTCAACTTCATGCCACATCCTCAAATATTTCATTCCATGCCATGCCATGTCATCATATCTCATATCATCATCCATGCCATGTCATCACTACTTTTGTCTTTCATCGAGTTTGTCCTTCCATCGTATCCTTGGTTATTCCTTTTTCATTACTGAACTCCTTTGACATCAATTATGATCCATGTAATGGATCCTTTGTCTTTTACTGATTTCATCCTACTACCATGTATATTGGTTATTCCTTTGTCATTCATGAACTCCTTTGACATCAATGGAAACTATATTCTTAACAATCTGACCCTTTGGAATTGATGGCAATATATAAAAATTCTTCCCCTTTGAAAACGATGATAAAGGATGGCATGTTATACCAATGTTGTACCCATTTTGATATAGGATTTCTTGTCTTACTTTTTTTTGACAACTCCCCCTGTCATCATATCTCCCATTTGTTAAATCGAATTGGTATTTAACCAATGTATTATCATTTATCTTAACATTTTGTTTCTTGCAAAAGGTTATTGAATGAAATCGTGAATGATAGATCCATAGACTCCCCCTGTCACTTTACTTCCTCTTTTTTGTCAACATTTTTGTGACAAATTTTACACTCAGCATTATAGTGTCCTTTAGAAACTGTATTATGTAACTTGCTCTTCTTAAGAAGTCTTCATATAATCCTTGGTCTGAGATAAAAATAGGTTTTGCTACAAGTTTGACAGACACACTTAGAAAGAACATCCTTAAACTGATATATATATGAAATACCCATTTTTCCTTCACAACCTTCACTGTTAATTTTTACTTATCCTAGAATTTTTTAATAGACTGAATTTTTTATTTTTCATATCAGACTTGATTTTTCTTCCACTGTCAACAATTTTTATGTGTCATGACTTCAAATTCTAAGTGCACATAAAATATTTTTCTTCTATTAGATTGCAGACTTCATGGTATTCATGAATCACACATTTTGTTGTTCTTGTGTTACTTCATAGGTCTTACACTTTCTCTATTTCAACCATACACCAATCTTATCATTTAATCTTGATCATCTTATTGTCTTTGAGAAAGATAGCTTTTAGCATACTTCAACATTAGATACCAATTGAATTTTTTGTTAATAATTGGAATTTTATGACTTTAACTACCCCTGAGTATATGATCCTTCCTAATGTTATTTTCAAGGTTCTCCTTAAATCATGAGATATCTTAGAAAAGAATCCCATAATTGTCATTATATCTGTTTTCATCATCTTCATCTTCATTTTCATCGGTGTATTCTTTTACATATCCATCTTGGTTTTCCTCATAATGGATGTCATTTTTATCTATGGCACTATTATGCTCATGAACATCTTTGGAGACCTCACTGATGTTTGAAATCTTTATTTCTTCTATATCTTTGGAGTCTTCCTTTCTTCTCCCCATCTTTCCATGAGGTGCCCTGCTTACTGACGTTGTTTGATTTTTTTATTCTCTACTTAGATATTCCCTCTTGGTTCTGCAATTAATAGCTTTGTGACCAAACTTGTGATAGTAGTGACAATATCCATAAAATCTTCCATTATGTTTGAGGAATCTTTGGTATTCCATATTCTTCAATTCCTTCTTTTGTTCTTGACCTTCTACTGAACAATTCTTCCTTATCTTACATTATTTGGCCATAATTCTAAAATTATGATGTGTAACAATGACCAAGAAATACCTATTGGACTCTACTTTTCATTGGTGCTTTAGGTATCATGCTGGTTTTGTCTTTATTATGGGAGGAGGGAGCATACTTTTCACTTTCCTTCTTCATAAATGGACTCTTTAGTGTAGAAACACAAGCTCTTATATTTATTTATTGTTTTGTGAAGGAGGAACATTCTGACTTCCTTTCATGGTCATATCCTAGACCAGTTTTATCATTTGATGATATTTGGCTACTTAAGATATCATCTAAGTATTAGGATTTGAATTCCATTTAGATCTTCAAGCACATGGTTCTAATAATGTTTGTAGTAAATGGAGAATGACGATACAAATTGAACAAAACAAACCACAAATGAAATAGATGAGTATTGCTCAAGAATTTACAGTATCATTCATAATAATAAAATCTGGTGTTACAATAGTTTATATAGGAAAAGAATTCAAATGCATTAGGGAGAAATTCAAATATATGCACTGGATGTGACTATATCTAACTGACCATATAACTCATGGTGTCTCAATCAATATCGAAGTCCAACATATCAACTCCTAGATTTCCAACCAACTCAATGAATCAGTAATAGCTAGTTAACTCAGTGCAACTGAGTGTGGTAGGTGGGAAAAGGCGCCTACTCCACATGAATCCATGCATAGTTAGTGCTAGCTAAATGATTGTGAACTAACTAAAAGTAACTGGAGGCTAACTAATACTAACTAGTTCCAACTACAACTTACTGATGGAGGTTGGTTCTAGGACTCCCAGTGGCTCCTAAAATGTAGGGATTGGTCTAGGAGGCACCCAAATGGATGCATACACATGAAGTAAGTGGAAGTTAACCTCTAGCAGTTTTTCCCACACTCTAGTAATTGGTACATGTGGCCCCATTAGGTTAAGTGAACCCAATGGTACTAGTGGACCCAATTAATTAATTAAGGTTCCTAAGTTAGGATAAATAATCTCATAGACAGTATGGTCAAGGGAGGATTAATAATCCTAACACCCCCCCTGAATCCTAACTTGGAAAAATGTCAGCCCTGGTAACAAGACCATAGGTCACCCAAATACAATATAAAATAAATAATGCTTCTTAATACAACCGAGGGAATAGGGAGAACCTCATGGTAAAAAAAACCCTCAATATAAGTAGAAATCAGGAAATACAAGTTAAAAACTTGCAAAATATGTTGTTGCAATTTGCAACAGTATGCATCAGTAATGCAATATTTTGGTTCTTCTGTGCAGCATCATCCTGAATCTATGCATGTGAAACTTTGAATCCAAAAAAATTGATAATGTCTGGAGTAATCTTCCTCTTTGGAAGAATAATAATGTGCCTAATTGAATCAGGAATATAGACAGCTGCAGGATGAAAATTGGACCGATGTAGAGCAGCTGAAACCAACTGATGAGAGAGCAAAGGTGCTTGAGAATTCGAACCATGTGAGGAAAACCAAAGAAACTTATATATTTTTTCCTTGAACATCAAACCATGTGAGGAAAAATAATCCCCAAGTGTTAGGAGCAAGTGTCCAGGTGGATGCAGAATGTCTCCAACTTTACTAGTTCTATGAGGAAATGAGCATGTGATAAAAAAGGTAGGTAGAGAAGCCTTGGTACTGTGGAGAGAAACTGATTGAGCTCCATAATATGATATAGATTCATAAATAACCAATATTTCACAAAATCCAATATCAGCAAACTCATAAGAGAGAACTAACATCAAATCCTCAACAACAAAATTGAAGGAGACTTGCGGTGCTTGATTTGTCACACCAAAATTGATGAAACCTATCACAAGAAATACTGTAAGCTCTTGAATATTTAATGTTGGAGCAGGGTCCCACAGCTATAGGAAAAGTTGCTATATCAGGACAAGAAATTCAAAGGAAACAGTACTTGAGCGATTGAGAAGAGAGAGCTCACCCACTGCACTAAAGGTAGCAACGAAGACAGGAGGGCTCAGCTACCCTCATAAATAGAAAAAGAGCAATGGGCCAAGGTATTGAAGACGAAGGAAATAAGGGAAGCAATCGAGGAAGCAGCGCCTATACCCACGATCAGCGCCAGGAAGCATGGAAGACTACAGAGAGCTGTGGTGTGACGGAAAGCGGCAGTTCGAGTACAGATAGACCGACTGTCACAGTTAGGGTTTTTGGGTTACTGTTGGGACAGGCCCACAGTGTTGTAATGGAGAGACCTTTGGGATACCTATAAAGGCATGTATTTTGTATAGTGAAAGGTTAGCTAGTCAGTTGATCTGCAGCTCATAGACATCGAGCTATTCAGATAATTCACTAGTCAGAGAGTCAGTTAGTCTGTTAGCTCATAGTCATTTTGTATTATAGAAGAGTCGAGCTCTGGTTCTGTTATTTAGTCTGTAGTATCTTACTGTAACCAGTAGCTGACTCCTAGAGCATGTATGTAACAATATGCATGGATTGAGAGTGAGAGTGAGAGAGAGAGGAAGAGTATATTGTAAGAGAAGCAATATAAGAAGAGAAGAGATCTAAGAGAGAAGGGCTCCCGGTTGTGTGCGTGGAGTTACCCAGAAGATCTCAGCTGCATATGAGGTTGCAGCGGAACTGTGTTTACTCTCCCAAGTTATAATATATAAAATAGTTCCCGTGGACGTAGCTTCTACCCTGGAAGTGAACCACGTAAAATCAATGTGTTGTGTGATTGATTCATGTGATTGTGTCTACTTATTGCTATCTGTCATTCATTACATGAACTTTGCTTACGGTTAAATGTATGTATGCTGTATTCAAGTGCTAGTAGCATAGAGGTTTACATGCAAGTTGAATGAATCAAGTATTCTGTGTAGAGTTTATCAGTACTTGGTTCACGATAGTAATATTTACAGTGTTAAGTGACTTATGTGTACAAGTTCAGCAGGATTGCGCATAGTCGATGTTAACCATATTAGACCGTAGAAGTCTAAGTGAGGCTATTTAACTTAGCTAGTGTACCTAAGGGAGAAAGCCCTTAGACCTCGAGAGTCATATTAATCCCTACTATAGGAGATATCGCAAGGACAGACAGGCGATCTTGCACCGTCGGGGAAGTTGCGGTGTGAGATATCGCAGGAGAGAAGGCAAGTAGAGGGGAAGGGTGCGCATTGTCTGCAAGGCTGCGATGTGATACATTCCTTCTCCTATCAGAGCCAGTGAGTAAGAGAGAAAATCGCCTCGTGGAGAGATCCCGCAGGCTAGGAAAAGATAAGAACCACTAGGATGCTATAGAACCTGGTTGAGGACACTTGAGTCTTTAGCCAACCCATAAGATCACTTTGGGTGAGACTTCAGGCCATTCTGCAATCTCTTGCCAAAAGGGCCAATGAGCTAGGGGTATTGTTGGTACATAACAGGTAAACCCAGGTCTACCCAGTTGTAACCAACATTTAAACCTAAACCAAATATTATCAGATCAGAAAATAAATCAGATCTAAATAGGTTCATATCAGATCCAAAACTGTGAAGTGAAATCAAATCCCCAGCAACAATTTTGAAGGAGACTTGTGGTACTTGATTTGTCACACCAAAATTGATGAAAATAGCTGCAACCAGTACTGAAATATCATGAACCTAAAATATTGAACCAAGTAATATTAGATCAGGTACAGATAAGCTCATATCAGATCCAAGATTTTTCTCCACTAAGATGGTAGATGCACAATTTTCTCCTTCTTCAAAATTCTGAATATTGGTGCATGCAATCATGTAGGAATTTGCTAGAAGCTCAATATCAATGAGAGTTTTTGAAGCACTCCAACAACCTGAAATTATTTCCAAAATATAATATCAGCAAACTCATGAGAGAAAATTGACATCAAATTCCCAATAGAAATTTTGAAAGATATTTTTGGTACTTGTTTCTTCACACCAAAATTGATGAGAACAACTACAAGCGGTACTAAAAGCTCTTGAACCCTAGAACCAAGTAATATCAGATCAGATCCAAATAATACCATATCAGATCCAATAAATTCCATATAATATCTAATAAATTCCATATCAGATCTAGGAGTGTGCTCCACCGAGCTAGTAGATGCACAGTTTTCTCCTTCTTCAAAACCTTTGAAAGAGATTTGTTGGTACTTGTTTATTCACACCAAAATTGATGAGAAAAACTACAAGAAGTACTAAAATATATTGAACCCTAGAACCAAGTAATATCAGATCAGATCCAAATAATATCAGATCAGCTCCAAATAAGATCATATCAAATCCAATAAATTCCATATCATATCCAAGAGTGTGCTCCACCGAGATGGTAGATGCACAATTCTATCCTTCTTGAAAACCCTGAGTATTGGTACATGCAATAATGTAGGAATTTGTTGGAAGATATAGATCAATGAGAGTGAATGGATTACTCCTACAATATGATATTATTTCCAAAATATCCAAATAATTACTTATCTGCACACTAGCAACATCATTAGAGACATAGAAATCATATCCCTCTCCCTTTCTTGGAGCAATCACCGGTAAACTATGCAAAGAATTTATAATAGAAGAATCACTAGAGAATTTTTCCATAGAATGGAAGGAGAGATTTTATTCAACAACATATATTATAATGTCTTCTTCTGTATAATCCATGTTAGGATATGAGATATGAGATATCTCATACACTTTCGGAGCAGAAGGAGAAGAAGTCACTCCAAGGAGACTTTCTTCAATTTGAATTGACTATGAGGAAGATTCTTCTTCTTCTTCATCTTGAACAAATTCATTAGAGAGATTAAAGGCTAAGACTTTTGAATAAGGAAATATTGTGGTTCTGAATGTTCTCTCCAAATTTCTATAACAATCCTCATTGTACTTCCCAAATATTCTATCCAGTTCTCTCTAGAGATCCTTTGGGTATTCTGCAAACTCAATAAGATGGTAGCTCAATCTTGGAGAAAAAGTCCCACATATTTCTCCATAAGCTCTATCACCATCATTTATCCAGTCATTCTCATATTCATAAGACTCTTTACCAAGTCCCATAGATACCTCATAGAGACCTTGCCTCTGCAGAGATGCAATCATCTTCAAATTCCCTTCTGAATATCTTGTGGATGGAGTAAGAAGAGGAACTGATACTATCGAATCCATATGAAGTTGAACCTGTAAAATATCACTCCAAAACACTAAAACAATGAAATAAGTTATAATCATGCTTTTCCTCTCGACAGGAACATGTTTTCAGGGTCTGTCACGCCCTCTCCGCTTCTCTAAATAAATTCAGAGCTAGCAAATCATCATAGGGTACTTCTATGGAAACCCATTTGCTTCTGATGATGAATGGGGAAAAACAAGCATGAAAACTGCCTGAGAAGGATCTGATACCATATTAGAATTTGAACTCCATTTAGATCTTCAAGAAGATATTTCTAATCATGTTTGCAGTAAATGGAGAATGAAGATACAAACTGAACAAATTAACAAACCACACAAGAAATGGATGAGTATTTCTTAGGAACTTACAGTATCATTCACAGTAATAAAAGTCGGTGCTACAATAGTTTACATAGGAAAATCATTTGAATGCATTAGGGAGAAATTTGAATCTATCCAATAGATGTGACTATATCTAACTGACCATCTAACTCATGGTGTCTCAATCAATATCAGAGTCCAACATATCAACTCCCATATGTCCAACCAACTCAATCAATCAGTAATAGCTAGTTAACTCAATGCAACTGAGTGTGGTAGGTGGGAAATGGTGCCTACTCTACATGCAGCCATGCATTAGCCATGCATAGCTAGCACTAGATAACTGATTGTGAACTAACTGAAAGTAACTAGAGGCTAACTATGACTAATTAGTTCCAACTCGAACTAACTAATGGAGGTTGGTGCTGGGACTCCTAGTAGCTCCTAAAATGTAGGGATTGGTTTAGGAGGTTCCCAAATTGATGCATGCACATGCAATAAGTGAAAGTTAACATCTGTAGTGTTCCCCACACTCTAGTAACTGGTACATGTGGCCCCATTAGGCTGATTGGAGCCAATGGTACAAGTGGACCCAACTAATTAATTAAGGTTCCTAAGTTACGCTATCTAATTGAAAGTATGGTCAAGGGAGGATTAATAATCCTAACACTAATATCCTTGAGCTGTTCTCAAACTTTTACTTGATATATTTTTCATCAACCCCTTTTCTAAGTTGAATAATCTCTTTTTCAAGTTTTTTAGAATCTTGGATTCTCTCCTTGAGAAGAACTACAAGATCCTCTTCAGTCTTCTTGGCCTCTTGAAGCTGGTTCTTGAAGTCCATAATAATTTGATTTGTTTCTTCTTGGTACTTTGGCAGTTCCTCTTTCAAAAATTTGTTCATTTTCCTACATTTTTCAATTTCATCAACAACAGCCATGTATTGAGCTTCTATGTCCACTTATGATTGCTCATCTAAATTTGTTGTCCCTCTAAATAGAATTTCTACATATTTACTTTCATCAGCATTATCTTATTTGGAATATAAGTTCTTCTTCTTTCCTAAACTTCTTATCTTCTGGATACTTTGATAAATTTTCTTTCAAAGAATTGTTCTTCATCCTTCTCTTTCTCAATTCTTCAAGAGTGCTTATGAGTTCTACCTTTAGGTCCACCTCTCCTTCCATATCTGAATCATCTTTTGAAGCTACTATCCCCATGAATGGATTTTATTCATCTTCACTATCATATTCAAGGATATGAAGTTTTTCTTTTGCTCTTTGTTCAAATGAGTTAAGTTTTTCTAATTTGACCCAGATTTCCTTAGCTGAGATACATTATATTATCTTCTCTCTGATGGGTTGAGGTAATCCATCAAGTATTTCCTCCATTGACATTGAGTTATTTTTCTTGGAGTCTTTATTATATGTAGTCGTTACTCTTTTTGGTAGGATGTAATCAGAGATAACTGCATTCCATACACCACATACTAATGACTGTAAGTATACAATCATTCTTTTTATCCATAATTCATATTCTCCTTTATTAAGTGTTGGAGATCTATTGGAATCCATCCATTCTTGTTGATCCATAGTGGTTTTTGATAGGATCTTCCTTCCAATGGTTAAACTGAAGTGAAGGAACCTTCTCTTATACCAATTGTTGGAATATTGGTCAATACAGAGAGGAGGGGGGTGAATTAGTATTGTTGTTAAATTTTTACCATTTTAATGACTTATTAAACTTTAATCAAAACATATAATCAACAAGGTACACAAAACACATATTTTTATCATGGAACCACATTTGGGTAAACCACCAATACTTCCTATTACTGCAAAATTGTTATTTACAAATAGTTTTTCCTAATTCTATAGACAAGGATGGTATTACACCCTATTTACCATAAACTACTGGAAGGAGTCTACAACCCCCTATTTTGTCAGCTACAACTAATAGGATGCTACTACACCCTATTTACCAGCTTCTACTAGAAGGAGGATAAAACCCCCTGCATGCATGTTTCCTGCCCTAGAGCCACCCTACCACCCTGATATGCTTTTAGTAATCTTCTAGAGTTATTTTCCCTTTAAATATATCTATCAAACTCATTGATCTCTGCTTCTTCTATGATATAGACCACATATATTATTTCTCTCACTCATCCCTCTGTGTATAAATACCTTCACGTTTCCTGCGGACGCATCTCTTCACCATTGTGGTGTTTCATTCTTTGATCATGCCTCTTTAGGATAAATTAATTCCTCATTCTAACAATGATTCCTCAAGTCATCCACCTCCGTCGTAATTCTTTAAAAAAACTAAATCAATTCTCTGTTAATCGATTTATTGTTTAATCTTCTAGTCATGACCTTCTGCAATCTTCATTTCTGCAATCATTCTGAGCCGTTGATTTTATATCGGGATTTTTCCTGACTATAGATCTAATGTTAGGATGCAGTATGCAGATTGTGGAACTGTGAAATTTATGAAAGTGCCTTTTTGGACTTATCTTTCTGCATCAACCATTCTGCACTGTTAATCTCCTTCAAGCTCTATGTGACCGTCAATCTCCCAGACTGTGGGTTCCGAACTATGACATTTCCCAAGGTATTTTCACGATTATTTGCCTTTGGATTTTTTCCTTCCACTTTCCACCTTCTACATTCCGCTAACAGAGAATTTGGGTTGCGGAACTGTGACATTTCCCAAAGTCTTTTCGCGATTTTCCACCTTCCTGTTTCCTCCTTCTGCTTTTCACCTTCCGCATTCCACTAGCAGAATTTGGGTTATGGAAAGCCATGTTATTTTAGACCTTGATTTCTTATATTCTGCATTCCAAATTTCTCCTTTCACCTTCCGCGTTTCTCCTTCTGCATTCCGCTGGAAGACACTGGGTCACGAAAACTCATATTATACTAGACCTTGATTTCTCATCTTCCACATTCCACCTTTCTCCTTCCTTCTGAACCGTTGATTTCTTTACGGGTTCACTTTCGACTGTCGATTTACGATCTAATGTGGATTGCATACCTTCAATTTACTTTTTTTTAACACTTAGCCATTTTTTAATCTCAACATGCAGACTAACATTTTCCTTGGTTTTGGCAGGTTGATAATTTGCACATGTGAGAGCCAAGTGAGAATATTCCTTCATGGCTGGGTAGCTAGTTCATTAGGAAACATTAATACCTATTCTGATTAAATTATCGTCACATAGATAAACCTTGGTGTACATTTACAAATGCCTCTTTCAACCCTATGAATTTGACACGGTCAAATTTCTATCTTTAGTACCTAAAGTACATTTTCTTCATTTTGGCATACTGATATTTTCCTTATTTGATCACCATAAGGAAAAACAAGAGCAAGGAAAAAAATCCATTTCAATAGTGAACAAGTCCATATAAAATTTAAATCTTATTGACAAACACACAGCCTCTGGCAGGAATTACAAAATGGATTTTTAATCTCCTTTTCTAAGACAACCAAATTTCTTACTTTAATCCAATCTGCCTAAAACACTGTCTTGGAAGGTCCATAACTTTTCCTTCAGATTCTTCCAAGACAATGTGAAAACATGGCCGGGTAGAAAAAAAACTAGTCTGCAAGGCCCCTATGTGTTGTAGGCATTTTATCTAACCCATAATTTAGGGAGGGAATCTTCTTGAGGCTATTTAGCCATTTTTTCTTGCTCTGGCACAAGCCCCTATTTTGGCAGACCTAGAACTTTCTCCTCAGAAGTGATGAAGGAAAACTAATACCATGAATATATAGTCATTATAACAAGATATATCCTGGTACCATGGTGAAGGAATTTTAGTTAAACCATGAACTATGCTGGGAATTCTCTTAGACCCTCTTAGACTAGTTTTGACTATTTATTCCATACTTAGTCAATTTCTTGATTTTCACCAATTCACCATATTTCTTTAGAAAAATGTCATAATGCAACAATTATTTCAACTTCATTCTGCATCCTAAGCTATTCCATTCCATTCCATCATATCTTTCATATCATCATCCATGCCATGCCATGTCATCATATTTTATATCTTCATCCATGCCACGGTCATCACTACCTTTGTCTTTCACTGAGTTTGTCCTGCCTTCGTATCCTTGGTTATTCCCTTGTAATTATTGAACTCCTTTGACATCAATTATGATCCATGTAATGCATCCTTTATCTTTTACTGATTTCATCCTACTACCATGTCTATTGGTTATTCCTTTATCATTTGTGAACTCTTTGACATCAATGACAACTATATTCTCAACACTAATACTATCATGGAATATGAGGAAGACTCCTAAATATATTAAAGTTATATTATTTACATTCATGTATTAAAAGTGATAGATGAAAGACCTAGCTTATGATTCTGACATGTTGATAGTCAGGGGGAGAAGCTAATTTGCTAGATGCTAATGAACCAGTAAGACTAGTTGATGTACATTTTGTTAAAAGGAGATATGTGTGTGTCTCATATTTAGAAGGAAGCATATCACTATATTCAAGAATATTTTTATGATTCTTGTGATTAGAGGTGTATTAGTCACCATATAATATTTTTTCCTCAATTAAGGAAAATACTCAGTACAGATCCTGAAGAAATTAAGGAAAATGGACTATAAGATGGCCACACATATGATGATGAATATGAAGCTGATACTTCTTCAGATTTGGGGGATCTCAAAGACAGTTGATGTCATGTCCTCACCCATCAATCTAACCAAAAAAGTGGGACATGAACAATATCTAGGATGATAAATTTTTCCCCATGTCCATATCATGAATTTATTAACATCTAAAGGTGTCCGCAAATTCATATTAAACATACATGACATAATTAAATTCTATCCATGCACACACACAGCTCGCTCATACCAACATACTCATCATAGGCATAAAAATAAAACCATGCGCAATAATAAATTCATCTTTCATGTTATTTACAAACATCTAATTGAATAGTTCATGTTGGTTCATCTCATTCAATTTTAACACAATGAATGATCATTCATAACACATAATTTAGGAATAATAAAGTACAATAGTAAACACATATCTTTTAATTGAAATTTCATGAGAAACTGACTATGGAAGAGAAACATTCCACCCAATCGTAGGTCTTTGTATAGCCTATATTCTTTCATAAGAGAGACCACCCTTAAGTTGGGATATGTATCCACTAAGGAGGAACTACTCGAGCTCAATCAAAGCCATAGGAACAATCACTCATGCTAAGATAGCGCATAATTGGATTTATCAAGCATGCAGGGAGATAAGGAAGAAGAATTATCATCCAACAATATTAACTATAGAGATACATGCATCTCAATTGATCTTATCCATCCTTAGCAGACACAATAAATACCGCACCCAACATAAGGAAGGTCCCATTCTCTACTACATAGTCCCTCAGGCGCCCCTTCCATATAGTGCTATTCAGGGATAGAATAGAAGGTTCAGCTGATAAATACTCAAATATTATGTCCTTCACTATGTTTATCAAGCAATTCCACCCTCTAATCTCTCTCCCAATTCAATCCGCTCTTGGAATTTTCCCAATTTTGGCCACCTAACTCCCAATCATGAAATTCAACTTTCGAGCTTCCAAATTTGGGTCTTCTTATGGATTTTTGGGCCATTGACACTCTCAAATTAAAACCATGTTTTATATCGATGGATTCTGCACTGGATTTCACTTCCCACATGAATTTCTAGACATTTTAGGGACTCTAAAATGTGGCTTCTTTTCTAGTTGTGATCAATTGCAATTGCCCTTGATGGGAATGCATATCAATCTGAAAATTGATGTCTAGTTGTTCAAAAATGGACTAGGGATGATGGAAAATGAATTCCCATGAGGGAAAATGAATTTTCGGTCAAGTAAACTGATCCCATACTCATCCATATGAATTTTTGAGTTTTCCCATTCTCCATTAATTCATGAGTTGATCTCTCAACTACCTTATTTCAATAGAAATAATTACCAACAAGGGAACTCAATATGGGTTCTCAAGATGACATTTGGAAATAAAGTATTTAATCCCAAAACCCCTCACCTCTCCCAAGTGGATAGACACATCCCCTTCATTTTAGTTTCTTCCATAGCCAACTTGAAGAAAAAATTGACATTAATATGAAAGCTTCTCGTTCACACATTCTATCAAACACATCAACATCTAGGGTTTTAATTATAATTTTACTCATAAATTTTAAAATTAAAACCACCACTCTAAGATCTTCTTGAAAAATGAAGTATCAATCAAACACATAAAACACATAGTTTTTGGTCAAAAGACCGGAAAACCCCTAACTTGGGGAAAACCCTAAAGAAGAATAAATCTCATTAAAGAAGAATAATCATAGAAACTTCATTACATTGAATTTTTCTTTCAACCCTCACTTACAAAATTCCAAACATTATATTCTATAACACTCTACCCTGAAAATCATGCCAACTAGTAGATGTACATAACTGTACTATGTTTTACTTTAGCCTTTGAAATTTGTTCCCTCATGTGTCTGTAATAAATGTTTTACGGTTGATACAATCTACAATAAATGTTGTTGTAATTTTATTGGAATTTTTTCCCACACGTGTGACTGCAATTAATGCGCAGGTATTGTTTTACAATCTCTGCAAGATTTCTAGGGAACCGTATTGTTGTTCTTCTCTTGGAATTTGTGTCACCTTTGCTTGGGTATGCCTTGTTTCTCCTTCTCTTTTCTTCTTCTTCCTCTCTGATGGTGTGTGTCTTCAATGTCCTTTTACTTTGTCTTACACTTCAAATTTGAAACTACTTTTCCTAACTAGCCTAATCTAGGGTTGAGAATTAATTACAAGATGAAGGATCATCATTAAAACTTGTTGGAAATATGGATTATAGTTGTCATTGATGTCAAAAGGAGTTCAGTGATGACAAAGAAATAACCAAGGACATGATGGAAGAATGAAATCAATACAAGTCAAAGGAAATACAAAGGTAGTGATGACATGGCATGAATAATAAAATCACAGATATGATGAAATAAAATAACATAATTGATGGTAAATTGGTAAGAAATATTTCCTATGATGAAAAAGAAGATGATGTGACATCATTTTCGAGAAATATGGCAATTGGTAGAAACAAGAAATTGACTAAATATGGATAAATCATCAAAAATGGTCCTAAGAGGGTATAGGAGAATGACCGCCCTAAATCATGGGTTAGAGTATATGCATGCAAAACATAGGGGTCGTGTAGACATATGTTTTCTATACCTGACAATGTCTTCAGTTTGTCTTGGAAGTAGCTGAGGGATAAGTTATGGACCTACCAAAAAACTGTTAGAATAATCAACCCATAGTTACCTACCTTAGACATTAATTAATTCATTTTTGTCTTATTTTCCTAGTTTCCTATATTCCACTCTATGCAAGTTNTAAGAAGTCAAAATTGCTAAAAATGAGTCATGGAGCACTTGGGAAACCTCCTGGAAACCATATTTATCATTTTTTCTTTATTCCGGATCCTCCCAAGTGCATATTTTCTTTTTCTGCTAAGTTCCCTGCTTTATTGAGATTTAAGGCAAAAGGGAAAGTAAGACTAGGTGTAGTTGACTTGTTTTTTTCCCTCATCTTCCTCCATTATTTTCTCATAATAAAATAATGTATGAGTTTTCCTTCCATCCCTTATTAGCTTTCCTACTTGAATTTTCCAATTCGTGGGCCTCTAAGTTGATTTGGAAACTGCTTTATGCACCTATGGGGGATTTTACTAGATTTAGTAAACCTACTTTTTGACTATTTCGAATGGCATCCTTATGCATTCAAATATCTCATGTAATTATATATTGCAGCATCCTATGACTTCATAAGGTTGGCTATTTTACACTTATTAAATACGGATTAGTGTTATGCTCCAATTTCAGTCTCCTTTGTTTGTAATTTTGCATGTTTGATTAGCAATTTTGTGAGTGTAATTTTTCTATCACTTGGGTTCAATTTCCACAAACAACATTTTAGGAAGAATGGACCAGACTAATAAATCTGTCTAAGTGTCATAAAAAAAGTATGGAAGACTATTTTCAAATGTCTTCCAGAAGATGTGTGTGTGTTAGTAAGATCTAAAGATGACATGATACTTCTCTTTGATGAACTGACTATCTAGCCATTAAGTCATATTCTCATTTGGTTCTTACACAAGTGAAATATCAATCTTCCAAAACAAGAGAAAAATGTTAGTGTGCATGTTTCATGTTAAAGCAAAGAAATCATGCAGATCCACATAGTCATGGTGAGATCCAAATTCGATCTAAAATCAATGGTCGGGAAGCATCTTGCATGTGATCTTAGGGTTAAGGATCAGTTCCACAAAGGATATGTAGAAAAGGTGAAGTTCTGTAAAATAGTATAGATTGATGTTTGATATTAGATCCACAGAAGAAATAAGGTCGAGAAGAGTTCCACAAGTATATGAATATCTACGGCTGAGGAGCATTTCGCAATAGATCTACAGTCGTCGGAGGGTTCTGCAAAAGGAGTGCGGAAGAAGAAATCCTAATTTGATCAAGAGATAAATGGCTGTGGTTGAATCTACAATCATCATATCAATGATAAAGAGAGAAAGATAAGAATATTGACGGTTTGAAAAAAGAGTTGTGGGAAATCCATTGCGGGAGCGGAAGTGGGCGTGCAGAAGTGCAGAAATAAAAAAGGTTGAAATCGTGAGAAATTGAGCTTTCGACTTCTGCATTATGTAGTGCAGAAAGTCTAGTTCCAAAAGGCCATTGTGGAACCATGGAAAGTAGAAAGTTTGAAATCATGAAAAGTTGACTTTCTAACTTCTGCATTCCACCCTGTGAAAAAAGGCAAGTGCGGAAAGACAACGATGAAAGGACCACTGCGAGAGAGGAAAGGTAGAAAGGAAAAAGTTTGAAAAACTGTATAGTTGATTTTATGGTTTCCACCTTTTATAGTGCACAAAGGAGCTTGCAGAAAGGACAGTACAGAAAGAGGAATGGTGGAAAGAAAAAAAACAAAATCTTGGAAAAGTTTAGTTTCCTATTTCTGCCTTCTGTAGTGTGGAAAAGACATTGCGGGGAGGCCAGTGCAGAAGCGGAAAAGTGAAAGTGAAAAAGTTCAGATTTTGGAAAGGTTTTGTTTTTTGATTTCTGTAATCTGCATGCAGAAAGATTGGCATGGAAAAGAAAGCGCGGAAAGTTGAACTGCAAAATGATAAAAATAAGGGAACCTGATGACTACGGAAGGAATCTTGCGGAAATAAGAAAATTGTGAAATCCAGGTTGTGGAAGAAGTTAATATTCCCTGCAAGCCTTGAATATGATGCTCGAAAGTATGAAGAGAATGTATGCCATTGGCGGATGAATATCATATAGGTTTAATTTTGAAAAGAATTAAATGTTCATAAACAGAATTATGTAGGGCATGGTTAACATAGTTACGACAGTTATGACTAACAAAAGGCACATAAATAGAGTTAGAGTATGGTAATTACATGATTTTTTGAAAAGGTAAGTTGTTGTATTGATGTTTAAGAAGAATATATAAACTAAATCTTGAAGACGAAGTGGAGTGTCTTTGTAATCCAAATCTATGCAGCCAAAGCATAAGATAGGGAACAAAGTAGAGTAACAAGAGACAAAGTTTTTAAAGAAGATCTAGAAGTATGATAAAAGTATATTCAAGGGTGGAAGAGTGGTCCTAGGGTAGGCTACATGCCTTGAAGGAGGATTTTTTATCCTCCTTCTAGTAGTGGCAAGAGAAATAGGGTATTGGTGTATCCTTCTCTGTAAGTGTAGAAAAAAACTAGGGTGTGGGTGCATCCTTCAATAGTGGCTGAGAAACTTGGGGATTGTGGTATCCAACAAATGGGTGCTTGCAAATAACTATTTTATATTGTAAAAACAAAGTTTTCATATAATAGAAATGTGTTGGTGTTTTACCTTATTGGTTTACACATTAAAACATTGAGTCCAAATTTGTTTTTACATTTGTTAAAATAAAATAAATTGTGTTTAAATTTTTGTTACTGATTCACCCCCTGCCCCCCCTCTTAGTGACAAGATCTGATCCATCAATTGGTATCAGAGTAGGACCCTTCACCATAGTTTAACCACTGGAAGGAAGATCCTGATACAACCACTATGCATCAGCAGATGAAGATGTCAATAATCCTGCCCCATATTTGATGTTGAATACCATGTCTTATGGAAGATAATAATGAAAAACTATATGATGTCCATTGGTTTGGAAGTTTGGGAATTAGTTGAAGAAGGATATAATGTTCCAAAATACACTCCCACATAAACAAAAGAAAGGAAGAAACTTTGGGAACATGCAAAGGCCTTAAATACATTACAAGCTCAATAAAAATGAAGGATGAAGAAAATATTTCAGAGTACTTTGAAAGAATTGAGAATCGTGTGAATGCAATCAAAGGTTTGGGAGTAGAAGTACCAGACTATGAGTTAGTTGAAAAGATACTAAGAACACTTCCTATGGAATACAATCCCAAATTATCCACTCTCGAATATAAAGAGAATCTAGAATATATTATCATGGATAAATTGTATGGAATCCTCACATCCTATGAATTAAGACTAGGTATTGATAATCTCCCAAAAGGAGAATCATCTTTCAATGTGATCAAGAAAATAAAAAGTTAGAAGCGAAAACCATAGACTAACCACAATAAAGAATCTAATGAGGAAGAGGCCAATTTTATTAAAAAAACTTTAGAAAGGATCATGGAAGTACAAAGGCAAGCCGCCCTTCAAATGTTTTAATTGTGGCAGAATTAGGCACTTTCAAGCCAAGTGTCCTTATGCCAAGGAAGTATTTGAAGATGAAGATGAAAAAAATACAATAAAAAGGGAAAATTCCACTATAAGAATAATTAGAAAGGAAAAAAGAATTTCTATTCAAAAGAAGAAGACAACGGTTCATCTGAGGTTAGTGAGAGTGAGTATGAAGTCCTTTTTCTAGGTATTGAAGAGTCTAATGAGATAAAATAAATTGAGCATAAGAAAGAGTTAGAAGATGAAGTAGGGGTTGATATGGAAAATAGATATTTAGTGCTTTGAATGGACTAAGAAGATACAAAAACAAATATACACAACTGAAAATTTTCTTAGTTGAACAATAGGAAGAGCATGAACAAAAAGAAAAAGAGATGAAGAAAATCATGGGAAATCTGAAACACCAAATTCAAGATGCAAATAGGATAGAAGAAAGGTTGGAGAATTCTCTTAAAGAAAAACAACTAATCTGTTAAAGAATGGAGGCATAATTAGTTCACTTAAGAGAAGATCTTGATGCAAAATTTATTCAAACTAGATATGAAAATAGTTCTAAAATATTAGATAAGATTATAACCACACAAAGGGATCCAAGTAACGAAAATGGAATAGTTTATTCTCAAGAAGAAAATCAAGTTAGCTCAAAATATTATGCAATTTCTCTTCTTAGTACATTCAAGAAGAAAGAGGAAGAAAAGGAAAGCAATGGTCAGAACTCCAGAAGATCATTTCCACCCATCAAAAAGGAATTCAAGACAACTCCAAAGAAATTTAATCAAAACAGGTATCCTCACATTTTCATTGGTTATTGATTTGCATGCTCTAACTTTGGACACAAAGCTATGAATTGTAGAGCATACAAAAGGAAAAGTTTGAAGTTTAAAAACTATAACCTCAAAGAAAATCAAACAATTAGTTAATTTAAGGGAAGAAATTATAAGTCCTTTACACTTCTATAAGAAAGAAATATACAATGCTTTAATTGTCATAACCATGGACATAAAGCAAGCAATTGCAAATTAATGGAATTATTAGAAAGATCAAAAGACATTATAAAGCAGAAGAAGATTTGGAAGGAAAGAACTTTGAAAGAAGAATGTCTGACTACCCTGGAAACAAAAGATAAAGGATACTATCTCGTGTGTTGACAATGATTGGTCAAAAAACATGACAGGAGATGAGGACAAGTTTTTGAAAAACCAGAAGGTACCACATGGAAAGAGTTGGAGAAAAAAGGAAGAATCCAAAGATATAGAAGAAACCAATATTTCAAATATCAAAGAAGTTTCCCAAGATGATGAGGAGTTTAATAGTGTTGTAGACAAGATTGACATTCATTATGATGGAAATAAAGGTGATGAAGAAGTTAGTGATGGAGACGGAAGTGATCGATTATCGAAATAGATTGACGACGCACAACAATTTCACTGGGAAGCGTTGCGCGGTGTAGAAAAATTTTGATGTGTGCATATTTTTTATAAATTTTGTCTCACCTTATTTGGAGTCCATCATCGATTTAGTGGGGACATAGATCTGGTGGTCCACAAGCTATTTCCCAGCGACAACTAGCAGGTGAGTTAAGAAGGGAGATGGGTGAAAATTTTTAAAACTTAACCTACCTTTTTTATTTTCCATCGTTGATTGGAGATCCAACGCTTGAGGATTATTTCACTAGTTGAAATAGCCGGGTGTTTAACAAAAGAAGATGGACGCAGAATATTACTTGGGATTTGACCAGGTTGGCTAATTTAGCGGTTTTGCTAAGTTTAGAACCGAACTAAATCATATTACAGTTGTTCTAGAGACTATTTTTTTTTTCTGGGAGAAAAACATTAGTTAACATATTAAAAAGAACAATGTAATACTGAGTGTAAACTCTATCACAAAAATGTTGGAAGAGAAGAGGAAGTACAATGATAGGGGGAGTCCATGTATCTATTATTAAAAGTATCATTCAAGAACATGTTGCAAGAAAGGAAATGTTAAGACAAATGATAATATTGGTTAGTACCAAGTCCAGTTAATAGAGGAGAGATATGATGATAGGGGGAGTTATCAGAAAGAAGAAAGACATGAAATCCTCAATGGCATAACAGGTTTTCCTTTGTCATTGTTTTCAAAGGGGAAGAGTGTTTAGTTGTTTCTATCAATTCCAAAGGGGTAGGTTGTTGGAAATATGGATTATAGTTGTCATTAATTTCAAAAGGAGTTCAGTGATGACAAAGGAATAAACAAGGACATGATGGAAGAATGAACTTAGTATAAGTCAAAGGAAATACAAAGGTAGTGATGACATGGCATAAATAAGAAAATGGAAAATATGATGACATAGAATAACATAATTGATGGTAAATTGGTAAGAGACGTTTCCTATGATGACAAAGAAGATGATGTGACATCATTCTAGAGAAATATGGAAATTGGTGAAAATTAGGAAATTGACTAAGGATAAATCATCAAAAACTGGTCCTAAGAGGGTTTAAGAGAATGACCGCCCTAAACCATGGGTTTAGAGTAAATTCCCACAGCACATAAAGGTCTTGTAGACTTGTGTTTTCTCCACTTAAACATGTCTTTAGTTTGTCTTGGAAGTAGATGAGGGATAAGTTATGGACCTACCAACATAATGTTTTAGGTAGATTGGATCATACGAAGAAATTGGTTTAAGTGTCATAAAAAAATTATGGAAGACCATTTTCAAATGTCCTCAAGAAGATGTGTGTTTGTGTGTGCCAGTAAGATGTAAAGATGACATGATCCTGCTCTCTGATAAACCGACTATCCAACCATGAAGTTAAATTATCATTTGGTTCTTACACGAGAAAAATATAAATCTGCCAAAACAAGAGAAAAATGTTATTTTGCATGTTGAGTGTTAAAGAGAATATATCGTACAGATCCACATAGGCATGGTGATATACGCACTTGATCTAAAATCGTCAGTCAGGAATCATCCCGCACATGATACGATGGTTATGGATCAGTTCTACAAAGGATAAGTGGAAAAGGTGAAGTTACTCAAAATAGTATAGATTGATGGTTGATATTAGATCCATAGAATATCTAAGGCCGAGAAGAGTTCCACAAGTATACGAAGATCTACGGTTGAAGATCATTTTGTAATAGATATGCGGTCATAGGAGGGTTCCACAAAAGAAGGAGTGTGGAAGAAGAAATCTTAATTTGATCAAGAGATCAATGTTTCTAGTTAATCTGGTATCATCAGTTCAACGATCAGGAGTGCAGCCAAAGAAGATCAACGGTTCAGAAAAATCATTGCAGGAAAGCTATTGTGGGAGCGGAAGTGTAGGTGCAGAACTGCGGAAATCAAAAGGCCGAAGTCATGAAAAATCGAGTTTTCGGCTTCCGTATTTTGCAGTGCGGAACTATGGAAAGAAGAGAGTTGAAATTGTGAAAAGTTGTGTTTTCAAATTTCACATTCTACCTTGCGAAAAGACAATGGTGAAAGGACCGTTGCGGGAGTGGAAAGGAAGAAAGGAAAAAGTCTGAAAAACTGCAAAGTTGAGTTTCTGGTTTTCTCCTTCCGTAGTGTGGAAAGGAGCTGGTGGAAAGGCCAATCCAGAAAGTGGAAAGGTGGAAAGAAAAAGACAAAATCTTGGAAAAGTTGAATTTCTGATTTTTTCCTTCCGTAGTGCAGAAAAGACGTTGCAGGAATGCCATGCGGAAGCGAAAAAGAGGAAGTGCAAAATTTCATATTTTGGAAAGGTTGGGTTTTTCAATTTATGCAATCCACATGCAGAATGATTGGTGAGGAAAGGCCAGTGCAGAAATTTGAACCGCGGAATGATAAAACTATGGAAACTTGACGATTACGGAAGGAAGCTTGTGGAAACAAGAAAATTGTGAAATCCAAGTTGTAGAAGAAATTAATATTTCCTACAAGCCTTGAAGATGATTCCTGCAAGTATGGAGAGAATGTACACCATTGTTGTATGAATATCAGATAGGTTTAATTTTAAAAAGAATTAAATGTTCATAAACAAAATTATGAAGGGCACGGTTAACATAGTTATGGCAGTTATGACTAACAAAAGGAACATAAACAGAGTTAGAGTATCGTAAGGACGTGACTGTTTGAAAATGCATGTTTTTTTAATGATGTTTAAGAAGAATATATAAACTAAATATTGAAAAAGAAGTGGAGTGTCTCTGTAATTCATATCTATGCAGTCAAAGCATAAGAGAGAGACCAAAGTAGAGTAACAAGAGACATAGTTTTTAATGAATAACTGGAAGTTTGATAAAAATACATTCAAGGGTGGAAGGGTGGTGCTAGGGCAGGCTACATGCTTGCAAGGAGGTTTTAGCCTCCTTCCAGTGGTGGCTGGAGAAACAGAGTATTGGTGTATCCTTATCTATAAATGCATATAGAAACTAGGGTGTGGGTGCATCCTTCAATAGTGGTTGAGAAACATGGGAATTATGGTCTCCAACAAGTGGGTGCTTGCAAATAACTATTGTAAATTGTAAAAAAAAAGTTTTGCAAATAATAGAAACATGTTGGTGGTTTACTTATTGGGTTCCACATTTGTTTTTACATTTGCTAAAATAAAAGAAATTGTGTTTAAATTTCTGTCACTGATTCACCCCCCCTCTTAGTGAAAGGACCTGATCCATCAAAAAATACTTTTAATAATTAAATACATTAATTATTAAATTGATCACTTAAAGTGACCCATTTTATAAAGTACAAGGAAAAAATCGCTTTATTTATATAAAGACAAATTTTACATAAATACAAAAGAAAAAGCATTTACAAGTCCTTATCATCACACTCACACCAAAAAAATGAGAAAGGACCTTCAAAGCTATCATCTTCCAGCACAACTCTTGGAATTTTATTGCATTTAAATATTTACATGCTTTTACAATTTTCAATGGCATACTAGCACAAGGCTAACAAAAAATTAAATACTTTATTTTTTAAAATCCAAGCATTCATTAGTAGGTCCTTGGCCTTAATATCCATGCTTGGAATCATACATTGCATATACACAATATATACATATAAATCCAATGCATTCTAAGGGTCAAAATAGGGGTACTAGATTTTGCTCCCCCTTAGAACAACACCATCCTTGGTGTTCTCAAGACTTGAACAAAAATAGACATGCCTCTTATTAGCACAATTTCTGGTTAGCAGTTGGAAAGGGGCAGGCCTCATAAGAAATAAGGTATGGTACGGAAAATGTTTATGATATGACCAAAGGTATACTTATAAGATTCTTGAAGAATGATGAAAGGGGATAAATATAACGATTAAAATCTGTATTTCCTAAGAAAATTATGGGTTAAAATTTGGAAATAAGCTTAAAATAAAAAATGTGCACTTATGGTATCACGTGACAGGTTTTAATGGTGTAGATATTTGGCTGGAGAGATCCACGATTGACAATTATTCTGCTACCAAGAGATGAACAGGAAAAATAATTTGGGAAACTAGCGGAATGCTTTAAAAGGGAGCCTAGATCTATGATCATGAAAATATATAAGATAAGATCTATGGTTGTGAATGATTTCGTTGGTGAAACTAGCATGGATAAACAAAATTTTCCAATTAGCGGAAAAGATTACACCCCACATAGATAAACAATGAATATTTAAAGAAGAAAGTGATCTAAGACACATAAGGGTTCCACTAGAGGAACATGCACGAAGAAAGTTGAGTCGGGAATTAGTGAAAAAGCATATATCCTACACATATCAATGGTGAGTATTGATGTTGGATTAGATCAACGACTAGAGATGATTCTGCTAATAAAAGATGCACGAAAAAATAATATTTTAAAATCAACGGAATGTGTTAAAGGGTTCGCTTAATCAAAGGTTGATATTTAAAGATTGAAATATCTATGCTGGAGGGAGATTCCTCTATCTAAATATGCACAGAGGAAGTAAGGAGGGAGATCAGTGGAATATCTTAAAGGGTAACAATAATCAATGGTTGAGATTGATATCAATCAATACCTATGGTTGAGTTTGAGTCCATGAGATAATTTGCATGACAAATGTACAGTTGAAGTTGAGAGGAATGTGTAAAGGGTGAAATTGATCGATGGATAGGATCTATGGGGAATAAGATCAAGGGAGGATCCATTGATAAAAGATGTACATTTTTGTACATTCTGGATGATAGTGGCAAATCAAAGAGAGGATCCACAGTACGAAAAAAAGAGATGATAGATCTAAGGTGATAAAGGGATCCTTCATTGAGAAGTACAGGGAAGATAAAGATAGGTAATACAATGACATTAGAAATGTAAGGTTAACAAATGATCAAGATCGATGGTCTAGGATAAAGAGGTAATAGCTCTATGGACAAACAAGGATTCACCTAGGAAAGATGCGTGAAATACAGTAAAGGATTCCATTATATAAAATACTATAAAAGGTAAAGCACGTGGATGAAAAATATTTTTATTTTGTGGATTGGAAGAAGAAATCTATGTTTGCGTAGGAGAAGGAAGCTCAGAAATATTCTCCTCCACCCATTAGTTTACTAGGTAGGCCACTTTTTACGTGGCAAAAAGTATTTAAGTATGGACAATGGAGGGGAAATAGAAGCTCAAGCTTTAGAATTCCAAAAAATTGGAAACGCATTTGAAGATAGGGATAGTGAGGTTTTTTATACTCTGTTGTCCTTTGGCTCTATTAACCAGTTGAAAACCAAGATAAAATCATTCAAGGACCAAAGTACATACTTACATGGTGTTTGTAGGTCCCATTCTTGTGTTTTCTGTCTGGAACAAACCCCAAATTTTCTAGATTTTGTTGAGTGGTGTGCGTCGAACTATTCTTCTTTTTAAAAAGTGGCTATGGAATCAGGAAAGAGAATTTTTTTTGTATTGTTAACGCATTAGTTTTCCTATATTCACTTACAATCCCTTCATCATTTACCTTGTGCCAAGAAGATTTTAATGAAGAAAACCTATTTTAGTCATTTCATGAAGAAACTCTTGAGCATAAAGAATACTTTTTCACTACTTGGTTTAGGGCATATGTGTCCCTACAAAATCAATCTTTCCCTGTCGATACCAACCTATTCAACGAAGAAACTAAATTGGTTATTTCATTGATGAGTCAATTTTTAGGTCTGGATACTGATAAGTATGATATTGAGCTGCTGATGAGTCTTTTGTTCAAAATTAATACAATTCATACTGAGTCACCATCTTCCAAGTCAGTATGCCTTAAGTTTGATGAATTCCTAGCTGAGAGTATTCATTGTCAGCTAGTGAATTTCCACAGCACAAAATGTTTTGATTCTTATTTAGTCATGATGTTTCGATTCTTTGATGAGGAGAATTTACAATTATGGAAGATGGTTTTAACAGAGGAAATCATCAGAAATTTCTTCAAGTATATGAACTTATTAATGGCATAGGTTTACAAAGTCTTTTTCCAAACCAAATTACCTAGGTCACTTCCAATCATGAAGTAAGATTTACAGTTTTCACCAAAAAAAGATAGGTGATTGGTTCTTATTGGATGGGCATATAATTGTTAGGGTATATGGATTCACTCATGAGCCTTATATTTTACCTGCATTCCTCACTCCAAGGATTTTTGCATTGGAATTGGTGAGATAGAAGCTAATAGTTGAGAATGAGCATATCATAAAATTTAGGAAAGCTTCAGAGATTAAATTCCCTTGGGTGATTGGACCTTTCATCATTAAGAGAAAGGTTACATTGCTTGTTATAGAAATATTTCTTAAAGAGATGGGATTTCAAACAACCACTACAATAAATTATGATATGCATCATATCATATCAATAAGGAAACCAGTAAACAAGAAAAATCCTTTTGAACACCAAGAAGTTGAGGGATTAGATGATAAAGAAAACTAGTTAGATTATCCTTGATCAATGCATAATGAAGATAATATGCATCAATATTATACATCACTAGTATAAGATATTAGTCTCACATAGTAAGATCCATTGACTATAGTCCCAATATCAAAGGTAATTACCCCTATTTCCATTCATTTAGAAATGACTAATAAAAGAACCTTTTCGGATGTGATGGAAAAAAAACAAGAAGATAGTTCAGACACATTAAAGAATGAGAATATTGAATTTGAAGGAGATATGGTAGAAGTGACAACGACTGAGGGTAAGAAGAAACTGATAGCTTTTCTTAAATATATAAAATATACGGAAGACACAAATATTTTGACCAGGGAAACCATAAAGGAGAAAACCTTGCAAACTTCTTCAAAATAGTAAGATTATCAAAATCAATAATAAGAAGTATTCAGCAGCTATCTATCTCTCCTCCTCTGACCGTCTCTTTCTCTAATGCACACTTGAGAGTGTATGAGGTGTGTATAAATGAGGGAGATTTCCTCCCTATTTATACCCTTTCAAGTCACTAACCAAATATAACATTCGATCCTACCTGTCATCTCACATGGGGCCCACTTATCCTAGAGAGACTACAAATACATATTACATGATGTTACATTTGGGACTATTGCTCCGACTTACAATGGAGGTTGTACCTCAAGGTCTAGACACAATTTAGATATCCTGTAAAGGGGTAACACACATCCCCAATTGGGGTACAACAACATACAATGATAATATGCATTATAATATATTATGAATTTATAAATACATAAAAACTACCTCTTAACTAGGAAGGTATTCTCTCTCTACATAGACATCAACACATTTGGTCAGGTCTTCATCGCATCGTCATCATCACAGAGTCATAGATTCTTCATCATAGTTGCTACCATCATCTTATTATAATATGATCATAGTACCATCCTATCTTTCATCATAAGTTTCTACAGTTCCATCCCTTTTTCATGTTGGATATAGGCCTAACCTCCATATAGGTATTCAAATCATCAAGTAGGTATAGCTCAGGACTTATTTCCTTGCAAAACCTAAAGGATATCCCAGGACTCACTATATGCCTCTACAAAACCTGAAGGAGCATCCCCAGACTAATTATCTACCTCTATAAGACATGAGTCCCCTACTATCATATCGTCTTCATCATAACACCTCATCATCACTCAGAGCATAGCCGAGATGCACACATATCGACCACATCCCTTACATCTCCACTATGGGAGTGTTGAATTTTCTTTAAAATTTCTTATATTATATCTTTAAAACAATTAGTCACTAAAAGATCACTGAAAGAAAAACATGCACAAAAACATAATAACAAGATAACACTGATATTTTCCTCAGGGAAACCATAAGGGAGAAAACCCCAGAAAACTTCCTTAGTATAGAACTCAACCAGTGCAATGTAAAACTCAGACAACTACTTCCTCATTCTTTCTGGTGCGCTACCACTTCTCTCTCATACTAAGAACAGCTTGAGTGAGTGAGTACAAATGAAGGGAGGTGCCTCTTATTTATAACCTTCTATTGACTTGACCTCTAACTTAGTGGGGCCAAATTCACTAGCTGTCAAGGCTGACTTGTCCAACTAGACATTAAAAATAGCATTTATTATAATGACACTTGGGTACTAATGACCTGACTTACATACAAAGATTTACATTTCTTCTTTTAATGACTTTTTCAAGACCAAACTCATCTCCCTAAGGAGAAATACAATACTACATGGAATATCTTCTGAAGTTACAATAAATTAACACTCCCACTTATCTAGGAAGGTATTCAACATCTACTACTACAACTATGCAACTATCTGGTGAGACTCTATATGTCATAGGAATTTTTGGAACATTCGTCTAACATCTTCATCATCGTTCTCAACTGGAACAACTTCTATAATATTCATCTTGTAGTCTTCGTATTTTGTACATTCTCGAACATCTTCTATTTGTCTTTGCCATCTTTTGGATCTTCTTCTTGTAGTATTTGTCTTTCATACATTCTCGAAAATGTTCTATTTGTATTTTCCATCTTCTGGATATTCTTTCTAGAGTCTTTGTCTTTCATACACTCTCGAACATCTTCTATTTTTCTTTGCCATCTTCTGGATCTTCTTCTTGTAGTCTTTGTCTTTTGTACAAATTCAATCATCTTTTATTTGTGTACTACATGAATCAACTTCTGGGCCTTCTTCCGTAACATCAGCATGTGAATACTAAATCTTCTTCTGTCACATCAGTATGTGAATACTGAATCATGTTCTATCATATCAGTATGTGAATACTAAATCTTCTTCGTTTCTATTATCTGTAATATCTGTGTAAGGATATTGACAACATCAACAATCATCACTAGCTGGTTAGTGCTAAAGACTCAACCATAACTCATGCTAGAGCATTATATGCATAATCAACATAGAGATGCTGGAACATTGATATCATCATTAGTATACGAATACTGAAATAATATGTAACTATAATCATTAGTGTATAATTATTGATACAGACTCAATCAATCATTGATCAAGAAGAAAAAAGATAGCACAATAATTTTTAACAAATGTCATCATATCAAACAATCATCAAGCATGACATCAATCATTAACATCAATCATCAATATTTTCAGTAATCAACAATCATCAACTACTAACCATATCTGCAACATTAATCAAGCATCTCATCTGTCATCAATAATCAATATAGTAATACTATAACAAGCATCAAGATTTTCAGCAATCATCAGCAACTAACAGTATAGCAATACTATAACAAACATCAAGCATCTCAAAAGTCATCAACAATCAACAGTATAGAAATACTGAGGATACATCTTTTTGTTCATCTTCTTCGAAGCATCATAATCATGAGTTATATGGTAGATCCATATGGGCATATTGTCTAACTTACTGACTCTTTCGAGCCAAACAAGCCTTGTTAGACAGATGGATGTCCCTGGGGACCAAACAAGCCTTGTCTGTCTTACTAACCCTTTTAGGACAAATAATCCTAGCCAGACATACTAATCCCCATAGGATCAACAGGTCTTTAGTTTGGATTACTAACCCTTTCAGGCCAAACAATCCTAGCCAGACATATCCTCCCCTAGACTGACCTACTCACCACTGCATCCAACATCTGCTATCACTCCCTATTTCGAGAGAGGTCCTTTCAGACCAGAGCAAGCTTGTCTCAAAAGTATTCAAAATTTACGTGATCTAGAGGCTTATTCAACACATCTACTACTTGTTCCTCAGTGGGAACATACTTGAGCTTTACAGCTCCCTTCTGCAACATATCTTGTATGAAATGATATTTGATCTTAATGTGTTTCAACTTATCATGAAATATGGGATTCTGTGTCATCTTGATACAACTCTAATTATCACAAAGGATATCAGTGGCATCTATCTCTGCATCGAATAATATTGACAACATCTTTCAAATCCATACTGCCTCACTACAGGCTGAACATGTTGCAATGTATTCTTCCTCTACTGTACTAAGTGCAATACTGGTATGCTTTCTACTGAACCAAGATATCATGTTAGATCCCAAACTGAAAATGCATCTCGATGTACTTTTCCTATCTTTGGCACTTCCACCCCAATCTAAGTCTACATATCCATGAAACTTGATCTCTCCACTGGATGTATATCTGATCCCATAATCTAAAGTTCCCTTTAGATACCTTATCACATGTTTTGCACCAATTAGATGAATGTGTTTAGGATTCACCATGTACTAACTCAAGGTGTTTACTGCAAAACATATATCTGGTATAGTATTAGTGAGGTAGATCAACAAACCAATGATATTTCTATATAGTGTGGCATCAACAGCTTCTGGGGTTTCATCAATCAATATCTTCAAACTAGTTGTCATCGGAGTGGTCCTAGCTTTACAGTCTAGCATTCCAAATATTTTCAAGATTTCAACAGTATACTTTCCTTGATTTAGAAAAATCTCATCTAAATGTTTCCATACTTCAAGAACTAGAAATTAGTGCATCATTCCAAGGTCTTTCATTTCAAATTCTGCAGCAAGCCTCTTCTTACATTCAATAATTGACTTATCTTCACCCGTCAAAAACATATCATCTACATATAGTAAAAAAATTAAAACTGCATCTTTATCAACCTTGTAGTAAAGGTTGGAGTCTGCTTTACTCTTAGTAAATCCTAAGCTCATTAGGAATCCATCGATCCTTCCATACCATGCTCTGGGTTCTTTCTTTAATCCATGCAATGCTTTCTTTAGTCGACATACATGAGTCTTCTGATCTTTTGTCCAGAATCCTTGTGGTTCTTCGATATAAACTTCTTCTTCAATCACTACATTTAGGAATGTCGTTTTTACGTCCATTTGATGTAGATTCCACTTCATGTTGGAGGCCAAGGTAAGAACAATTCTTATAGAAGTGTATCTAGCTACTGGGGAAAAAGTCTCTTCATAATCAATTCCCTCTTTCTGAGAGAATCCTCGGGCTACAAATCTAGCCTTATATTTTTTCTATACTTTCATCTGTTGAGTGTTTGGTTTTGAATGTCCATTTATAGGATACCACTTACTTTTCCTTTGGTCTAGGTACTATTTCCCACACATCATTCTTCATAATAGATTGGTATTCTTTGACCATTGCATCAGCCCACTTTTTTTTTTTTTTTATTTCTTCTTCAAAACAAGTTGGTTCTTTATCATCTAGATACCTCATCAAAGGCATNTCTTCCTTTCTCGGATGGATCCTTCAGGAGCACAAAGTATTTTTGCTTATTCAATTGCTTCACAAGCCCAGACAAGTTTTCTCTTTCAAAAAATCAGTTCACTTGGTACATCTTCAAGTAGCTTAGGTTCAGTCATATCATGTTCTTCATGTATTGGGTCTTCTTCTTCAACTCTAACTTATTTAGGAATTTCAATGGTTTTCAGAGTGTCATGATCCTCTTCATCTTCCTTGTATTTTTTTTATTTCTCAAAGGCTAAATCATCATCAAATGTAACATCTTTGCTAAGCTCAATTTGACGGTACCCAAGGATATATATTCGATAGGCATTTGACAAAAGGATCTAATTTTGATCTTTTCTCCTTGGGAATATGAATGTATACAGGACAACCAAAAATATTTAGATGACTTACCTCTGGTCTTTCACCGGAAAACATTTCTTCTAAAGTTTTATTCCCAAGATAATTATGAGAGATTCGATTCTAAACATACATTGTTGTCCATGCTGCTTCTTCCCATGGGTACATTAAGAGATCTTGATCATGTATCATAGCTTTCACAACTTCCATGATGGATCTTTTATTTCTTTCCACCACACCATTTTGTTGTGGATTGTAGGGAATGGTGAGGTCCCTCTTAATTCTAGCCTCTTTACAAAAATCATTGAATTCATTTGAAGTAAACTCTCCTCCATTGTCTCATCTTAGAATATTTATTTTCTTTTCCAAAAGGTTTTCTACCAGGGCTTTAAACTCTTTGAATCTTTCAAACACTTCATCCTTATTTTTCGAGAAGTATATCCAAGTATTTCTGGAGTAGTCATCAATGAAGGAGGCATAGTAATAGTACCCACTTAATGAAGTGGTTTTCATTGGCCTAGAGATATCTGAGTGAATAATATCTAGGATCCCTTTTTACTTACTATTACTTTTTGTAAAGGGATTCTTAGTAGTATTCCCCTGTGCACATCCCTTGCACACTCCTTCATGTTTTATCTGAATTTATGGTAAACCAATTACCACCTTGCTTACAATTGGAATAGCCTTGTAGTGAACATGCGAAAGCCTTATGTGCCATAGCTCACTTGGATTGATGGTACTTGTTGTTAGTGTAGAATCCATATGTCCCTTTAGTTTGTAGAGACCTTCTTCTTCAACTCCAATCTCTACTACATCATCGATAGTTTTTCCTTTGGTCCACATGAGAACTTTTCCATCTATAAAGGAAACTCTGAAGCCTTTCGTGTCTAAGGCTAAAATGGAGAGAAGATTCTTCTTTAGTCCTGGGAAACATAAGACATCCTTCATCTTCATAGGATTTCTGGAATCCAATTTATAATATTCTTATCCTAACCCTTTAATTGGATATTGGGAATCATCTCCAAGCATTAATTTGTGTGGAGATTCCTTTTATTCAAGGCATGAGAGTGACTCCTTGAAACCAGTCATGTGCTTGGAGGCACCACTATCAATCAACCAGGTATCATTTCTCAGTGAGACTGATCCAGTTAAGGAAGAGATCAAAACATAATCTTCACTAGAATCTTCATCCTTTTTTGTTTCCTCTTCTTCTTCTCGATCAATTTCTTCAGCAGCATGTGCTTGAAACCTTCTCATCTCCTTAATTCTTTATGATTTTAGGGGACAGTTAATTGCAATGTGTCCTAACTTGTGGCAGTTGAATCATAGCATTCAAATCTTGAGAAATCTCTCTTGGGCATTTTAAACCCTCGAGTCTTAGGAGGATGATCATGACTCTTTCTTTTTCCTTTGGTATGGGAAGTTAAGGATTGATCCTCATTGTCATTTAAATTTTATTCTTTGGCTTCTATCCTCTCTTATTCTTGGACACATTCTTCCCATAAGTTTTTGAATTTGGTTAGTTTCCTCC
Organism: Pseudotsuga menziesii; assembly: GCA_001517045.1. Lineage (NCBI taxonomy): Eukaryota > Viridiplantae > Streptophyta > Pinopsida > Pinales > Pinaceae > Pseudotsuga > Pseudotsuga menziesii. The sequence continues at coordinate 453,865 of LPNX010404397.1, forward strand.
TCGAACAAATTCCTCAGATGAAAGCTTCACAATCTCTTGGAAGGCCATTCAAAGTTGTCATTACAACTTCTTCTTCTTCAACCATGTCACTAATGGCTTCTAATTGATCCTTTATTTGAGCTACTCTTGTAAAGTAATATTGCATTGTCTCTGACTTCTGAGCTCTTACACTTTTGAGTTGATTCCTTAGGGTCATCTTTCTATTAACATTCCTTCCTTCAAACATTCCTAATAGGGCATCAAACATTTCTTTTGGAGTCTCCATGGATGATACCTGAGGGATTAGGTTATGTTTGATTGAGTCAGCTATGATTATTTTAGCTATGATCATATCCTTCTTTTGCTTGGTTTTAGCTTCAGCTTCTTCTAGTTCTTTCACTTCCTCTTTCACAAATTTGTCAAGATCATTCTCTTGGGGCATGAGCATGATTTTATACTTCCATACTTCAAAGCTTTCAACCCCTTCAATATTTTCATCTAGCTTGGTATTCTTTGTCATATTTAAGAAACTCAGAACCTCAAATGGAAATAGATAGAAGAATACTTACTTGCAGAAAAAAAAACACTTGATTCTGAGGTCCTAGGGTTTGGAGTAGAAACCCTAATTTTGCAACTGGGATCATAGGTGGAGTTGAATAGTGGAGAATATGTGCCCTCCTGAGGTGAGGCAAACTATATCTTCCTTTTTCTGAGATTGATGATGAAACCCTGGAAAGCTAAAATCCTAGTTTGTCCTGGTAGTAGTAGCAGGTCCAAAATTGAAAATTCTTGGATTTCAATTCTGCCACCATAGAAAGACATGCCCTTCAGAGGAGAGTTGGAGGAGCCCTATTTTCTGGTTAATCTATCAAGGTATTTATTAAGAACAACAAACCCTAGTTGTGCAGTGTCTCCTTTTAGGGTGGCTCTGATACCATGTTGAATTTTCTTTAAAATTGTTTAGATGATATATTTAAAATAATTAGCCACTAGAAGATAATTGAAAGGACAACATGCAAAAAAACATAAGAACACAAGAAAATAGATATTTTCCTCAAGGGAACCATAAGGGAGAAAACCCTACAAAAATTCCTTAGTACCAGTGCAGTGTAAAACTTAGACAACGACTTCCTCCTTTCTGGTGCGCTACCACTTCTTTGTCTTTCTAAGAACAACTTGAGTGAGTGAGTACAAATGAAGGGAGGTTCCTTCTATTTATATTCTTCTGTTGACTTGACTTCTAACTTACTGGGCCCAACTTCACTAGATTTCAATGCCGAATTGTCCAATTGGAAATTACAAATAGAATTTATTAGAATGACACTTGGGTACTAATGTACTGACTTACATCCAGAGATTTACATTGCTTCTTTTAATGACTTTGTCGAGACCAAAATCATCTCCCTAAGGAGGAATACAATACTACTTGGAATATCTTCCGAAGTTACAATAAATTAACAGGGAGGACACACCTACCACCATGTGAGAATAGATCTCATGTATCTGTGTCTTCTGGGCCCATCACCTCCCCTTTGTAGGAACCTCTATCTAAATTAAAACAAGCTTCTCTATGAAGTATTCAAACTTCACTCTAGAAAATGGCTTGGTCAACACATCGGCTATCTGCTCATCCATTGCAACATACTAGAGCTTCACTACTCCTCTCTGAACCATATCCCTGATATAGTGGTACTTGATCTCAATGTGATTTGACTTGTCATGGAACATTGGGTTCTTGGACAGATTCACACAACTCTGTTTGTCACAAAAGATACAAGTCGCTCTAAATAGAGATCAAACAAATCATACATTAGCTTCCTAAGCCATACTACATCACAAATAGTTGAACAAGCTGCAGCATATTCTTATTTGTCTGTACTCAGTGCCATGCATGACTGCTTCCTGTTAAACCAAGATATCACACCTGATCCCATACCGAAGTAGCACCCTGAAGTGCTCTTCCTATTTAAATCACTGCCAACCCATTATGAATCAACATAACCTTGGAGGTTAACCTTTTGATTCGCTTCATATCTGATCCCATAATCAATTGAACCTTTCAGGTACCTCAATATATGCTTTGCAACAACCAGGTGAACTTGTCTTATATCTATCAGGAACTGTCTCAAGGTGTTCATAGAAAACCATATGTCCGGTCTCGTGTTAGTCAACTACATAAATGATCCAATCATTTGATGATATATCATGGAATCAACTGACTCTGATGAAGCATCACAAAGTAGCTTCAAGTTCAATGCCATGGGTGTGGCTATTTCCTTGCATTCAATCATCCCAAACCTCTTTAGGGTCTCTACTATGTACTTCCATTAACCAAGGAAGACTCCATCTGCACTCTACCACACCTCCATGCCTAATAATTACTGCATCATCCCTAGGTCTTTCATCTCGAACTCTATAGCAAGTATCCTCCTTGCATATTTAATGAGCTTCTCTTCGGCTGCCAAGAAAAGGTCATCGACATATAATGAGAGAATCAATGGTATTCTTCCTTCAACCTTGAAGTAAAGGTTGAAATCTTCTTTACTCTCAGTAAATCCTAGCACAATCAGTAAGTTGTCCATCCTGCTGTAGCATGTTGAACCTCAGGATCTTCTGTAGTTAGTCCCTATGAAGCGGATCATCATTCTCTCTCTTCCTTTCGTACTCTATGTATTGAAACATTATGTACTGTCATGATAAGTATATTCCTATGCTACTAATATTCTCTGTATCCATCTAGGGTCACTGGATACCAAGATCCTCTATATTGAACTTTGTTAAAAAGTATGTGCTATCCCATGTGTTATCCAATGGGTAACTCTATCTTGAACTTTGTTGAAATGTATGTGCTATCCTCATGTAACTGTATGTTCTATCCCATGGGTTCCTTCTGATCTTGTACAAGGCCTTCTTTAATTTTCACACATGAGTCTGCATGTCATGTGTCTCAAATCCTAGTGTCTGCTCTACGCATACTTCCTCCTTGATTACACCATTCAAAAATGTTGTCTTGATGTCATCTAGTGTATCTCCCATCTCATACCTGAATGTATGGATCTAATGGAAGTGTGCATTTTCATTGGTACAAATGTCTCTTCATAGTATGTGCCTTCTTTCTGTGATAATCCTCATGCTATGAATCTTTCCTTGTATCCCACGATACTTCCATCTACTGCATTCTAGATCTTGTAAATCCATATGGAAGGCACCGCATCCTAGACATTATTCCTCTTGATCAACTGGTACTCTTTGATCATAGTCTCCTTGCCTTTATTCTTGGCTACTTCTTCATAAATGGAAGGCTCTGCATCAATGATGTCTCTTAACAATGCCACATAACTAGAGTGTGTTTGAGGCCTCTTTCTTTCTTTGGAAGTCTCTTCATACTATTCTTCATCTTGGACTATTTCGCATGCTCAAGTTGGTATTCATATCTCAAGGTGGATCTACCATTCTCTTTATATTATTCTGAAGTTCTTTCTTTCACCATAATTTCTTTGACCCAGGAAGCTTTAGGTTCCTCTTCTGAACTGTCATTACTTGTTCTTGAGAATGATCTACAAGTAAAGTTTAGTTGCATGATTAGAAAAATCTCATAATTTCCAAAACATATTAATAGTGACAAACCTATGTCACATAGCCATGCGACTATTTTAGCCAATGCTACAACATTCATTCATATCCCGTACACATACAGTAACTTCTATATTCCTTCTACCCCAGTGTTATTAGGAGTGTGTACTACTCCTAATATGCCAGCAAATAGCTTTCAATCTAGATAAGTAGAAATGGAACATTGTACAACATCATTGACTTATTACCCATCATGTGCAAGTAGTAGTATAAATGCAAATACTAAAAAATGCATAACACATCAACTGAATATAAAAAAATGCATAACCATACAATATCATGAAATGGAAATTGAATACTTAAATTTATTTTTTTGGTGGGGAGACTCCTTCTTGAACCTTCAGCTTCATCATCTTCTTCATTCACAACATCATCATTTCTTATGTAAATGCTAAGATGGATAAGAGGTTCTTCAAGAGTTGAGTCCTGCATATTCCTTGTCGCTTGAGGGATGTTCTTCAAATCGAAAGAGCTTGATATTCAGTTTCTCCCATCTTCTCTTCTCTTATTATGTTCAGCTTCTTCTTGTGTGAACTCTTCCTAGAGTCTGTTGAAGGTAATCAACTTCTTTATGGCACAAATTCCTCAAATGAATGAATCCCATGATCTTGGGAGTCCATTCAAGGTGATTATAACAATCTCTTATTCTTCTTCGATTTCTTCGTCATAGCATCAAACACTTCCTTTTTGCGTCTTCAAGGATGACACATGAGGGATGAGATGATATTTAATATAATTTGGAATGATTCTCTTGGCTCTAGCCTTAGCCTCATCTCCCTCGGGCTCTTATAACTTCCTTACTGAAATATTGATCCCAGTCATTTTATTTAAGGATCATGCTCCCAGTTTATCTTCTTGCATGCTCCCTTACCTCCCTCCTATACTTCCATGCTCAGAATTTGTCAACTTCACCAAGCTTGTAATCAATATGGGTATGATTACTCATTTTAAAATGAGAAACTCAAATGGAAATAGAAAATATTTAGATCTTATCGATTTGAGGTGTTTGACCTGGTTTTGGAGCTGCCTGATCTAGGGTTTGTCAGAAAAAACCTAGTTTTCCAAACTTGGAATTTCAAACATATGATTGGATAGAAATATTGGCGTATTCAAGCAGATTTTTCCAATGTACTCCTTTTCTGAAAACAACGCTGGGAAGCTCTCAGAACTGGAAGCCCTAGTTTTCCAATTTCTTCTGCAGAAATGTCTAATATTGATTTTGTTATATATCCAAAGTTTCAGCTCCTTATAGGATGAAAGATTGCACTGTGATATCCTGATATTTCCTATCTCCAACCCCATAGGTTAGAGAAGAAACGGATTCTCCAAATGGGACTTTTTTTTAGTTTCCCAAGGTGAATGTTTTGGCGAGTGTTCAACATAGCGAACTTGTACGAACTTCCATGTGTCACTATGTCACATTCTGGGTCTGAAAATCATACCACAAAAACTAAATTACATTCCCTACCTGCAACATCTTTTGAAATTTTGTTTGGAACTTCCTATATGGAGATATAGCAAATATCCCCAGGTCACCTTTTTATGACTATATTCTGGAGGAGGCTGGAACTCTGATTTTGAGGAACCATATCTCCTGACGTATAGAGAATATGAGGCTGAAAATTTTACAAAATGTATAGAAATAATTTATCTTCATACTATAAACATTTCAGCTTCTGATAATTATCCAATATTTTTTTAGAGAGAAAGTGTTAAGATGACTAAATTCAATCTTCTATGGTTTTCAGGCATGAAACCCTAATTTTCATTAGTCGCCATTATAGATGTATTTCGGCTGCATAGTGAAACCTCTCTGATTCAGAAAATGATACCACCAAAATATGTGCCCTAGTGATTCCAGTTATCCTATCCCTCCTTGCTTGATGATCTATGGAGAGAACACATTCAATTAGGAATCCCTAGTTCCCATAGCTGCACAGTGCCTTCTTTCATAGAGGCTCTGATATCATGTTAGTTTTTCTTAAGATCTGATTATATTATCTAGGATATTTATCTGAAAGACTAAAAAGTATAGAAAAATGCATAATATATAAAATATACACGAGACACAAATATTTTGTGGAAATTGAACCCAAGAGATAGAACAATTACACTCACAAAATTGCTAATCAAACATGCAAAATTCACACCAAAGGAGACTGAAATTGGAGCATAACACTGATCTATATTCAATAAGTGTACAATAGCCAACCTTGTGAAGTAATATGCTACTGCAATATATCATTACATGAGAGAATCAAATGCATAAAGATGCCACTCGAAATAGTAATAACGTAGGCTTACTAACTCTAGTCAAATCCCCCATAGGTGCATAAAGCAGTTTCCAAATCTATCAAGATGCTCACGAATTGGATAAGTAAAGTAGGAAAGATAATGAGGGATGGAAAGACAACTCATACATTCTTTTATTAGGAGAAAAGGAGGGAGGATTATGTGGGAAAAAAACAAGTCAACTACACCTAGTCTAGCTTTTCGTTTTTTCTTAAATCTCAATAAAATAGGCAGCTTTTCAGAAAAAAGAAGATATGTGCTTTGGAGGATTTGGAATAAATAAAACATGCTAAATTGGGTTTCCAAGATGTTTCCCAAGTGCTCCATGACTCAGTTTTAGCATCTGTTGACTTCTAGGACTTGTAGAAGGAAACTAGCATAGTGTGGAATCTAGGAAACTAGGTAATAAGACAAAAATAATTAAAATTAATGTCTAAGGTAGGTAACTATGGGTTGATTATTCTAACACCCCCCTTGAGCCTGAATTTATGAGTAAATATCAGAAAAATATAGGGCCTAGAACCAAGGCTTAGTCACCCTTTACATACTGCTTGTCCATACAACCAAGGAAAGAGGCAAAAATCCAGTGGGAAAATCCTCTCTTAAACATGGACAGGAAAAAAAAAAATTCTTGGAAATATTGTCATCAATCATGCTTCATAACATGATAGGAAATCCCCAACAGTGATTTGATATTGTTGAAGGTCTTCTCACAAAACAATTTGGTGAAGATGTATGCTACTTGTTTTGAAGATGTATGCTACTTGTTCTGAAGATGCAGAGAAGAGTAGATCAATGGTGCCATCATGCACAAGTTGTTTGCTGTAATGAATATTTATCTCAATGTACTTGGTTCACTTTCTCTGAACTGGATCATTGCAGATTCAAATGGTACTCTAATTATCATAGTAGATAATAGTTGAAAAACCTGATTCGAAGCCACATTCTCCAAGTATCCCCTGCAACCACAAACATTGAGTTGTTGCATTTACAACTCCTCTATACTATGCTTCTGTAGATGAGAGTGCTATGGCACTCTGCTTCTTGCTTGGCCAGTTGATTGGTCCTTTGGAAATCATGAACACATACCCTGATGTAGACTTTTGATCTCTGTTTCCACCTGCCCAATCACTGTCAGTAAACCCAACCAATCAAGATCATATTTTTCTTTGTAGAAGATCCCATGAGTTCTTGTTCCATGAACAAAATTTATGATCCTTTTGGATGGTCTCCAATGGATCTCATGAGGCTGATCCATGTATCTCAAAGCCACACTAACTGCATAAGATAGATTAGGTTGAGTGTGTGTAAGATAAAGAAAACACCCAATCAATTGCCTATACAGTGTATTATTTACCATAGGAGGAGAACCTACTTCTTCAAGCTTAACTCCTGAAATGAAGGGAGTCTTGCTTGGCTTGCAATATTTCATGTTGAAATTGTTCAACAAATCCAGATCATACTTGTATTGGTGTAATTTGATTCCATATTGGGATTGAGCAATTTCGAGACCCAAGAATTGGCTCAACAATCCCAAATATGTCATAGAAAATGCATGGTTCATTGCATCCTTCAAGGAGGAAATCTCTTTCTTTGAACTTCCTGTAATCAGAAGGTCATCCACATACAAGAAAATAATCATCAAAGAACCATGAATCAGCTTCAAATAGACATTAGGATCAGACTTGCATTGAAAAAAACTCAGTGATAGCAAAAAGTCATCAATCTCGGCATACCAATCCCTAGGGGCTTGCTTGAGTCCACACAATGATTTATTTAAATTGAACACTAAAGATGGATTAGAAAAAAACCATTCAGGTTGCTGCATGTAAATATCTTCAGTGAGATCTCCATTTAAAAAAGCACACTTCACATCCATGTGATGTACTTCCCACTACTTCGAAGCTGCAATGGCTAGAGCTAGCCTTATGGAGTCCATCTTTTCCACTGGTGCAAAGGTTTCATTGTAGTCAATACCATGTACTTGTGAGTATCCCTTGGATACCAATATTCCCTTATATTTCAAAGGTGAACCATCAGCAAAAAACTTAGTCTTGAAAACCCACTTAGATTGAATGTGGATTGAACTAGATTCCTCCCTCAGGGAAGATCAACTAGTTCCCAAGTGTTGTTCTTTTGGAGTGAGCTGAATTATTCTTTCATGGTTGTTTTCCATATTGGATAATCTGTTGCATATTCATATGTATTTGGATCTGATTCAACCATCAGATAGCACTTCTCAGCAAATAGAGGATCTTTCACAAAAAGGGCACTCTCAAACTGAGATCTAGTCCTCCTAGTGTCACTAAGATTTCCAGCTAGTTCCCCAGCTGCATGAATGGTATTTTCTGCCCATTTTGGTCTTGTAGGACTGTTAGGATATGCAATCAAATAATCATTATCAGACATATCAGAATCAGCAAACTCATTAGTCTCTCCACTTACAATCAATGGATTTGGTGGTGAAGAAGACTCTCCGACTTCAACTGCTACTAAAGGCTCTTCTTGGAACTGAACACTTCTTTCAATGAAATATTTGTTAATGATCAATTTGATAAGATTGTACCCTTTTGAATCTTCAGAATACCCAAAAAATAGGCACTATTGGCTTTGGGGCTGCAAAGCCTTCCTCTTTTCAGTTGGAATTCTAGCACAAGCCTTTGAGCCAAAAATCCTGAAATGGGTCACATCTGGCTTGTGCCCACTCCAAGCTTCGAAAGGAGTCATACCATTAATATTATTATGAGGCACCCTATTCTAGATGTAGGATGCACATTTTATAGCCTCGGCCCAAAAAATTGGTGGTAAAGTATTAGCCTCCATCATGCAGGTTGCCATCTCCTTCAGTGAGCTGTTCTTTCTCTCAACAACACCATTTTGTTGTAGTGTGTATGGGATTGAATGCTGCATCTGAATACCTACATATTTACAATACTGAATGAACTCAAACTTGACATACTCACCACCATTGTCAGATATGAGGATCTTGAGTTTCCTCCTAGACTGGTTTTCAACCAAGGCTCTAAAGACTTTGAAGAGGTAAAAAACTTCAGACTTATGCTTTAGGAAGTAAACCCAACAATACCTGGAAAATTCATCTATGAAAGTCAGTGCATATTTGGCTTGACTCATGGACATATGGGGGAATGGACCAGCAATGTCACTGTGGATCAACTCAAGAGTTGTATAGGTTCTCTCATGAATAGCTTTCTCATACTTGTGCTCTGGGTGTTTTTCTAGGATACAACCTTGACAGACTCCCTCAGGAAACTTGATCTTTGGGAACCTTATGAACATATATTTTTCACGCAAATCAAAAAGATACTTGTAGTTAAGATAGCCAAATATTTCATGCCAAAGCTTGCTTGCTTTATTAGCATGAATCAGAAGAGCATAGGGGTTTGAGTAGGGTAGAAAATGGGAAAACTTATATGCCTTTGAAGTGTGATCTACAACACCTTTTTCTATGACTTTACCATTCAAAAGCTCAGTGATTTCAAAATCATCAAGGGAGAAGATGACCTTGTTTGGAGACCCAGTATGAGTCATCTGATATATTGACAAGAGATTAGAGGAAAGACCTGGAACATACAACACATTATTCAACTTACCATGGTTAAGATCGATCCTTCCCTTTCGTAAACTGTCAGTGAGAGATTCATTTCCCAAAACTATTGGTGGACCTTTCGACATGTAAAGAGAGGAGAATATCGTTTTTGTCGAAACCATATGTCTAGAAGCTCTAGAGTCTATAATGAATCTAGGTGAGCTTGATGTGCTCATAACCAAGGCATGTACTCTCTCTCTCTCTGTCCTCTGAATTTGATCCTCCTTCCCTCTTCTTTGAGCAATCAGGAAGGGAGATGTTATTCTTCTCCAGGAGTTGGGTCAACATGTCAATTTGCTTTTTCATACAAGAGATCTCAGGATGATAGCCCTTACTGCAGTATGCACACTTTCTCATTTCTCCTTTGTTCTTCTTCTTCTGGGATTTCTTCTTGGAACCTTGGGGTCCCTCTTTGTGGAAATTGAACCCAGTGATAGATTAATTTTACTCACAACAATTAACAATTGATCATGCAAAATCACTCACAAAAGAGACTGAAATTGGAGCTGAACACTAAAATGTATTAACTCAGTGTAAAATAGCCAACCCTGTAAAATAATAGGTTGCTGTATAAATAAAATGCATCAGGGATTCGAATGCATGAGGAGCAATTGGAATCTAGCATAAAGCAGGATTACCAAAAATAAGCAAATCTCCCATAGGTGCAAAAAGCTGATCGCAAATAAGTCATGGAGCTCATGAATTAGAAAAAAGGCTTAGGAAAGATAAAGAGTGATGGAATGACAACTAATACATGCTTTTACAAGGAGAAAAGAGTGGAGGATGAAGAGGGAAAGAAACTAGTTCACCTCACCTAGTCAAACTTTCCCTATTGCCTTAAAACATTGAAAAAGCAGGCAATAAAGCAAAAAAAGCATAAGGGCACCTAGGAGGCCAGGAATAAAGAAAAATTGATTCCTTGAGATTTCCCAAGCGCTACATGGGTCAAATTAGGAAAGTTCGACCACTATGGATAGGTAATTGACAACTTGCATAAGGTGGGACACATGAACTAGGCAAATAAGACAAAAATAGTTAAATTAATGTCTAAGGTAGTAAACTATGGGTGATTATTCTAACACCCCCCCTTAAGCCTGAATTATGAGTAATATATCAGAAAATTATAGGGCCTAGCAACAAGGCTTAGTCACCCTTTACATACTTCATGTCCATTTAAAACAAGGAAAGAGGAAAAAACAACTTGGGAAAATCCTCCCTTAAACATGCACTGTAAAACAAAATTGTGGAATCTTGTCTTCACTCATGCTTCACAGCATGATCAGCAATCCCTAGCAGTGATTTTAGATTGCTGAAGGTCTTCTCATGAAATTTTGTGGTGAAGATATCAGCTACTTGTTCTGAAGATGAATAGAAGAGTAGGTGAATGGTGCCATCATGCACAAGCTCTCTAATGTAGTGCATATGGATCTCAATGTGTTTGGTTCTTTGCTTCTGAACTGGATCTTTGCAGATTTGAATGGTACTCTGGTTATCATAGTAGATGGTAGTTGAGTAATCTGATTCGAAACCACACTCTCCAAGTAATCCCTGCAACCATAAACATTGAGTTGCTGCATTAACAACTCCTTTGTACTATGCTTCTATAGATGAGAGTGCAATGGCACTCTGTTTCTTGCTTGACCAGCTGATTGGCCCTTCTACAAGCATGAAAACATATCCTAATGTGGAATTTCTATATGTGCTATCACCTTCCCAATCACTGTCAGTAAATCCAATCAAATCAAGATCAGATTTTGCTTTATAGAAGATTCCATGTGTCCTTGTTCCCTGAACAAAGTTAAGGATCCTTTTGGCTACTTTCCAATGGCTCTCATGAGGCTGATCCATGTATCTATAAGCCACACTTACTGCATAATAAATATCAGGTCTAGTATGTGTTAGATACAACAAACATCCAATCAATTGCCTATACAGTGTATTGTTTACCATAGGTGAAGAATTAGCTTCTTCCAGCTTCACTCCTGAAAGGAAAGGAGTTTTGATTGCTTTGCAATCCTTCATTTTGAATTTGTTCAGCAAGTCCAAGGCATATTTGGACTGGTGCACCTTGATTCCAGCTTTGGTTTGAGCAATCTCAAGCCCCAAAAATTGACTTAAGAGCCCCAAATATGTCATGGAGAAGGCTTGGTTCATAGCTCCTTTTAACGAAGCAATCTCATCCTTTGAGCTTCCTGTAATGAGGAGGTCATCAACATATAACACAATGATCATTAATGAACCATTATCTAACTTCAAATAGACATTTGAATCTGATTTTCACTGAACAAATTTCAGTGATAGCAAGAAGCTATCGATCTTGGCATACCAAGCCCTGGGGGCTTGCTTTAGCCCATACAATGACTTTCTCAAACTGCACGCAAGAGAAGGGTTGGTAGAAAAAACTTGAGTCTAATGCATATATATCTCTTCAGTGAGATATCCATTCAGGAAGGCACATTTTACATCCATGTGATGTACCTCCCATTGCCTTGAGGCTGCAATGGCTAAGGCTAGCCTGATGGAATCCATCTTTGCCACTGGGGCAAAGGTCTCATTGTAATATATGCCATGAACCTATGAGTAGCCCTTGGCTACTAATCTTGGCTTGCACTTTAGTGGTGAACCATCAGCATCAAATTTGGTCTTATAGACCCACTTACACTGGACTAACTTTCTCCCTGGGGGAAGATCCACTAGCTCCCATGTGTTGCTCTTCTGGAGTGAGCTGAACTCCTCCTTCATGGATGTTTTCCATATTGGATCTATTACTTCTTCTTCATATGTTTGAGGATCATAATCCACCATCAAATAGCATTTTTCAGCAAACATAGGATCCTTCATGCATAGACCACTCTCAAACTGAGATCTAGTCCTCCTTCGGTCATTGGGATCCCCAGCTAGCTCTCCTACTGCATGTAGTGTCTTGGATACCCATTTTGGCCTTGTAGGGATGTTAGGGTATGCAATAAACTCATCTCCATCAGAAAAATCAGAATCAGAATGTTCAACAAACTCTTTACTTACTTCTTGAGGTTCAGGTGGAGAAGAGGCTTCTCCAACTTCCACTGCTGCAAGGGGTTCTTCTTCAAACTGAACACACCTTTCGATGAAGGATTTGTTTGTGCTAAAATTTATCAGTTTGTACCCTTTTGAATCTTCAGAGTATCCAACAAAAAGACACTCTTGGCTTTGGGGCTGCAAAGCCTTCCTCTTCTCTGTTGGAATTCTAGCCCAAGCCTTTGAGCCAAAAATACTGAAATGGGTCACATCTGGCTTGTGCCCACTCCATGCTTAGAAGGGAGTCATTCCATCAAGCTGTTTGTGAGGCACCCTATTCTGAATATAGGCTGCATAGTTGATAGCTTTGGCCCAGTACTTTTGTGGCAAATTTTTGGCCTCCATCATGCATGTTGCCATCTCCTTCAGTGATCTGTTCTTCCTCTCAGCAACACCATTTTGCTGTGGTGTGTAAGGGATAGAATGCTGCATCTAAATACCTGCATCTACACAATAATTAATAAAATCATACTTGACATACTCACCACCATTGTTATATCTAAGGGCCTTGAGTTTCCTTCCAAACTAGTTCTCAACCAAAGCCTTAAAGACTTTGAATAGGCCAAAAACTTCAGACTTGTGTTTCAGGAAGTGAACCCAGCAATACCTGGAAAAGTCATCAATGAAATTCAATGCATATTTGGCCTGACTATGGACATATGAGGTAATGGGCCAGCAACATCACTGTGGATCAGCTCAAGGGGTGCAGAGGTTCTCTCATAACTAGCTCTCTCAAATTTATGCTCTGGGTGTTTTCCTACGATACAACCTTGGCAGACTCCTTTGGAAATTTTTTATCTTGGGAAACCCTATGACCATCTCTTTTTCACTAAGATCAAAAAAATACTTGTAATTTAGGTGGCCAAATCTTTCATGCCAAATCTTGTTGGCTTCATTAGCATGAATCAAAATAGCAGAGGGGTTTGAGTAGGGTAGGAAGTGTGAGAACATGTATACCTTTTGAGCATGATTTACAACTCCTTTTGCAATGACTCTACCACTTGAGATCTCTGTGATCTCAACTTCATCAAGGGAGAATATGAATTTCTTAGGAGACCCAATGTGGGTCATCTGGTACACTGACAAGAGGTTGGAGGCAAGACCAGGCACATACAAGACATTGCTGAACTAACCATGATCAAGATCAATCCTCCCTTTGCCTAAAATTTCAGTGAGAGATTCATCTCCCAGTACTATAGGTGGTCCTTTCGACATGTCAAGTGAGGAGAAGGCCTCCTTGGTTGAAACCATTTGTCTTGAAGCTACAGAATCAATGATAAAACTGGGTGAGCTTGATGTGCCAGCAACCAATGCATGAACTCTCTCTATGTCATCTGAACTTGATCCTCCTTCTCTCTTCTTTAAGCTTTCTGGAAGGGAGATGCCATTCTTCTCCAGGAGTTGGGTTAGCATGTCTATTTGCTTCTTCATACAAGAGCTTTCAGTGTGATTTCCCTTATTGCAGTATGCACACTTGCTCATTTCACCTTTGCTTTTATTCTTCTGGTAGTTCTTCTTGGAACCTTGTGGCTCCTCCAGAGACTGTTTCTTGTCTCTCTTTTGCTCAGGTGGATTTTTAGCTTTCTTTTTTCTTTTTGAATCCACCCTAAAATCTCCAGCAATCAGAGCTTGATATTTGGATGGTTTGATGGTGCCCATCATCACCAGCTTATCCTGTTCTTGTGTGAGAGATTCCATGAAATTTGCAAGGCTAGGCATCTTCCAGGTTCGAGCTGTCAGTTTTCTGGCATAGAAGGTTGAAACAAACACTAAATAGTCAAGGCCTAGCTTAGAGAGAATGGCCAGGATGAGCTGATCATCCTTCTTTTCGATCCCACACTGTTTCAGCTGCAAAAATAGTGCTTTGAACTTGGAGAAATATAGCTGTAGGGATTCAAAGCTATTTGGACTCAAAGAAATCAGCTGAACTTATAAAGAATCCTGTGTGAGGGATTCCATGAACTCTGCAAGATTAGGAATCTTCTAGGCTCGAGCTATCAACTTGGTGGCATGGAAGGTTGAAACAAACAATGAATAGTCAGGACGAACCTTAGAGAGTATGGCCAAAAATAGTTGCTCTTCCTTCTTTTCGATCCCACACCGTTTCAACTACAAAATAAGGGCCTTAAACTTGGAAAAGTAGAGTTGCAATGACTCGAAGCTACTGGTACTCAAGGAGATCAGCTCATTCTCAATTTGATGTCCTCTCATCTCATCTGTCTTTCCAAAAATATCTTCTAGCTTCTCCCACACTTCATTAGGTGATGTCGATCCATCAAGATGGAAGAGGAGGTCTCTTGAAATGCTCAGACAAAAAAGACCATAGGCCTCATCCCTCCTATTGTGCCATTTAATTTTCTCTGCAGCTGCATTGGTCTCTCCCTCTGTTTCCATAGTCATCCTGTAGATATATTTCACTCTCAACAATATCTCCATCTCAGCTTTCCACTCAAACAAATTGAATGGAGTCAAGATGATCTTCTGAGATTGGTCCATAGCTCAAAAACTGTGCCCTCTAGTTAGCAAAATGCGCTCCCAGTAAATATTTCAAACTTGCAATAGCAATAAGGAAGGATAGAAGTCGATCTACAAAGGATCTGATACCATGTGGAAATTGAACCCAAGAGATAGAACAATTACACTCACAAAATTGCTAATCAAACATGCAAATTTCACACCAAAGGAGACTGAAATTGGAGCATAACATTGATTTGTATTCAATAAGTGTACAATAGCCAACCTTGTGATGTAATAGAATACTACAATATATAATTACATGAGATAATCGAATGCATAAATATGCCATTCTAAATAGTCAAAAAGTAGGCTTACTAAATCTAGTCAAATCCACCATAGGTGCATAAAGCAGTTTCCAAATCTACCAAGATGCTCACCAATTGGCTAAGTAAAGTAGGAAAGATAATGAGGGATGGAAATGCAACTCATACATGCTTTTATTAGGAGAAAAGGAGGGAGGATGATGCGGTAAAAAAAAATTCAACTACACCTAGTCTAGCTTTTCCTTTTGCCTTAAATCTCAATAAAACAGGTAGCTTTTCAGAAAAAGTAGATATGTGCTTTGGAGGATCTAGAATAAATTAGACATGATAAATTGGGTTTCTAGGATGTTTCCCAAGCGCTCCATGACTCAGTTTTACCATGTGTTGACTTATAGGACTTGTAGAAGGTAACTAGCATAGTGTGGAATCTAGGAAACTAGGTAATAAGACAAAAATAATTAAAATTATTGTCTAAGGTAGGTAACTATGGGTTGATTATTCTAAAAATTTTCACCGAGGAAGCCATAAAGGAGAAAACCCCACCAACTTCTTCAGAATAGTAAGACGATCAAAAGAAGTAATAAGAAGTATTAAGCAACTATCTATCTCTCCTCCTATGACTGTCTCTTTCTATCATGCACACTTGAGAGTGTGTTAGGTGTGTATAAATAAGGGATATCACGTCCATATTTATACCCTTTAAAATCACTAACCAAATATACCATTCGATCCTACATGTCGTCTCACATGGGGCCCACTTCTCTTAGAGAGGCCACAAGTACATATTACATGATGTTACATTGGGGAATATTGCCCCGACTTACAATGGAGTTTGTACCTCAAGGTCTAGACACAATTTAGAAATCCTGTAAAGAGGTAACAAAAATCCCCAATGGGGTTTCAACAACATAAAATGATAATATACATCAGAATGTCTTTTGAAGTTACAAATACATCAATATAACCATATGAAAGTAAAAAGTACAACATTTTAAGTAAAGGAGTATGCTTTTTCCCAGACTCCTGAACGGTCTACTAATAAATTTAAGACTAGGGATGAATTATTTGACAAGTATAGAGATAACAGAGATACATCCTTGGATGAGTCTCTAAAGTTGTATGTTGATGTAAGGATAATCTCAAGCAAATATGTCTCTTTAGTCCCTGTTGAGGATCATGCTCAAAATACCTTGAACTTAGCAGTGGCTACTAAGAATAAGGTGGCAGAGATGAGGTTGAATTTAGAAAATATTCCCGTCCCAAACATGATTCACTTGCATAAAAAAACTGGAGAACTCATCTACAGTGATTTGCCGAATGCTACTCTAAAGGTTTCT
The DNA here is from genome assembly GCA_001517045.1 of Pseudotsuga menziesii. Taxonomy (NCBI): domain Eukaryota; kingdom Viridiplantae; phylum Streptophyta; class Pinopsida; order Pinales; family Pinaceae; genus Pseudotsuga; species Pseudotsuga menziesii. The sequence goes on from LPNX010404397.1 coordinate 470,550, forward strand.
AGGATGCAATCCACCAAGACAAAGATTGAAAATCAATTAAGGCAGGAAAGGGTGGAGAATAAAGCATTCCAACAACAAATCAAGAAACTCCAGGGATATTTGTTGGCCTCTAAAAGTGAAACAAATAAGGGAGAATCTACTCGAAATATTCTTGTAGAAAAAGAAATACCAATCTAATTGTTGAAGAAAAAGCTACAAATCCCTGCTACATAACTTATTCAAGATTCATAGCTGATTGAGCTAGATAAAGAAAAAGAGACACTGAATACTTAGTTAAATGACTGCAAATCTAATCTTTTGAAGTTTTTTGAAGATAAAAAGGAGTGGGAGAAATAAAAATTGCTTTTGATAGAGAATGAAAAAGCTTCTTAAACAAAAATAGGGTGTTTTGGAGAAGGAAATAAAAGAAATAAAGAAAGAACCTAAGATACAGATAATTCAATCGGAT
>LPNX010404406.1:0-30835 GCA_001517045.1 Pseudotsuga menziesii
ACATTGTGGGTAAGGTAGGGTGACATGTTTTGTGTGTGTGTGAATGAGTGAGAGAGAGAGAGATGGCTCATCGTCATAGTCATCATGATCATCATCATCATCATGGTCATCATCATCAGCATCATCTTTGTTGTTGTCATCATCATTATTGTCATCATCATCACCATAGTCATCATCATCCTCATCATCATCATCATAGTCATCATCATCATCCTCATCGTAATCATCATCATCATCATAATCATCGTCATCATAGTCATAGTTATCATGATGATCATCATCATCGTCATCGTTTTCACCATCAACATTATCATCATCATCACAATAGTCATCATCCTCATCATCATCATCATCATCATTCTCATCATCATCATCATCATTGTTCATCATCATCATCATGGTCATCATCGTCATGGTCTTCATCATCATTGTCATCTTCATCATCATTGTCGGTGGCAGTGGCAGCTTCATCATCATCATCATCATCATCATCATCCTCATCGTCGTAATCATCATCATCATCGTAATCATCGTCATCATAGTCATAGTCATTGTGATCATCATCACCACTACCACCACCATCACCATCAGCATCATCATCATCATCATTGAACATCACTGTTATCATCATCATCATCATCATCCTCATCATCCTAGTCATCATATGCATCATCATCGTCGTCGTCGTCATCTTCGTCATCATAGTCATCATATGCATCATCATCATCGTCATCATCGTCATCATCGTTGTTCATCATCATCGTCATGGTCACCATCGTCATGGTCATCATCATCATCATCATCATCATCATCCTCATCCTCATCATCATCGTTGTCATCATCCTCATCATCATCCTCATCATCGTTGTTCATCACCATCATCATGGTCATCATCATCATCATCATCATCATCACCATAATAGTCATCATCATAGTCATTGTCATCCTCATCATCGTAATCATCATCATAGTCATAGTATTCGTGATCATCATCATCAACAACAACAACGTCATCATCATCATAATCATCGCTATCATCATCATTTTCATCATAGTCATAGTCATCGTGACCATCATCATCATTGTCATCGTCATCGTGATTATCCTCATCATCATCATCATCATCATCATCATCCTAATCATCATCATCATCATCATCCTAATCATCATCATCATAGTCATCATCCTCATCATCGTCGTCATCATTCAAATCATCATCGTCGTCGTTGTCATCGTCATGGTCATCATCATCATCATCATCATCGTCATCGTCATGGTCATCATCGTCGTCGTCGTCGTCGTCATCATCATCCTCATCATCATCATCATCATCATCATCATCATCATCATCATCGTCATCATAGTCATCATCATCATCATAATCATCGTCATCATAGTCATAGTCATAATGATCATGATGATGATCATCATCTTCTTCATCGTCATCATCCTCATCATCATCATCATAGTCATAATCCTCATCAGCATCATCGTCATCATTCTCATCATCATCATCATTGTTCATCATCATCGTCATGGTCATCATCATCATCATCATCTTCATCATCATCGTCATCGTCGTCATCGTCATCGTCGTCATCATCATCATCATCATCATCGTTCATCATCATTGTTCATCATCATCGTCATCATCGTCGTCGTCATCATCATCATCATCATCATTGTCGTCGTCGTCATCATCCTCATCATCCTCATCATCATCAACATCATCATCATCATCATTGTTCATCATCCTCATCCTCATCATCATCATCATCATCATTGTTCATCACCATCGTCATGGTCATCATCATCATCATCATCGTCATCATGATCATCATCGTTGTCATCATCATCGTCATCATCATCATCACCATCATCCTCAACATCATCATCGTCATCATCGTCATCCTCCTCCTCCTCCTCCTCCTCCTCCTCCTCCTCCTCCTCATCATCATCATTGTTCATCATCATCGTCATGGTCACCATCGTCATCATTGTCATCATCATCATCACCACCGTCATCATCCCCATCATAGTCATCAGCATCCTCATCATCGTCATCATAGTCATAGTATTCATGATCATCATTATCAATGCCATCGTTGTCATCATCATCATCATCATCCTCATCATCCTCATCATGGTCATCATCCCCATCATCATCATCATCATCGTCATCCTCATCCTCATCATCATTGTTCATCATCATCGGCATGGTATTATCATCATGGTCATCATCATCATCATAATCCTCCTCCTCCTCCTCCTCATCATCATCATCGTCATCATCCTCATTGTCGTCGTCATCATTGTGCATCATCATCATCGTCGTCGTCGTCATCATCATCCTCCTCCTCCTCCTCCTCATCATCATCATCATATTCATCATCCTCATGATCATCATCATCATCATTCTCATCATCATCCTCATCATCATCATTTTTCATCATCATCTTCATGGTCATCATCATCATGGTCATCATCATCATCATCATCATCATCATAATCGTCATCATCGTCGTCATCATCATCATCGTCGTCATCGTCTTCGTCGTCATCGTCATCATCATCATCAGCAGCAGCAGCAGCAACAGCAGCATCATCATCCTCATCATCATCATCATCATCATCATCATCATCATCATCATCATCATCAGTATTCATCATCGTCGTCGTCGTCGTCGTCGTCATCATCATCATCATCCTCATCATCATCATCGTCATTGTCAACATCATCATCATCATCGTCCTCGTCATTGTAGTCATCATCATAATCATCATCATCATAGTCATATTATTCATGATGATGATAATGATCATCATCATCAACGTCATCGTCGTCATCATCATCATCATCATCATCATCATTGTCATCATCATCATCATAGTCATCATCCTCATCCTCATCATCATCGTCGTCGTCATCCTCATCATCATCGTCATCGTCATTGTTCATCATCACAGTCATGATCATCATCATCATCATCATCATCATCATCATCATCCTCATAATCGTCATCGTCATCGTCAACGTCATCGTCATCATCCTCATCATTATCATCATCATCATTGTTCCTCATCATCATCATCGTCATCAACATCATCATCATCCTCATCACCATCATCATAGTCATCATCCTCATCGTCATCGTCATCGTCATCATCCTCATCCTCATCATCATCATCATCTGCATCATCATTGTTCATCAGCATCGTCATCATCATCATCATCATTGTCATCATCATCATCATCGTCGTCATCATCATGATCATCGTTATCATCATCGTCGTCGTCGTCGTCGTCATCGTCATCATCATCATCATCATCAACATCATCATCGTCATCATCGTCATCATCATCGTCATCATCATCATTGTTGTCATCATCATTATCGTCATCATCATTATCATCATCACCATCGTCATCGTCGTGATCATCAGCATCGTCATCCTCATGCCAATCATCATTGTCACCATCATCCTCATGATCATCATTATCGTCATCATCATCACCATAATCATCATCAACATCATCGTCGTCATCATCATCATCATCATTCGTATCCTCATCATCGTCATCATCATCATCAACATCATTTTTCATCATCAACATCATCATCATCATTGTCTTAATTTCAAGTAGGGTGACCAGTTTTGTGTGTGTGTGACTAATAGAGAGAGAGAGAGAGAGGTAGGGTGAAGTGTTATTTGTAAGTGTATGAGAGAGAGAGAGAGACCATGTGTGACGGACGGAGATACTACAGGATTAGATGGGGGGGGAGAGAGAGAGAGAGCGAGAGATAGGGATGGAGGACAATGAGAGACATGGAGAAAGGAGAAGAGGGTTAGGAAAATAGGGGAGGGCAAGGATTACAATTAGGAAGAGTTGGAGTTGAGATGCTTGAAAACAAAAACAAAGCAAAGTTTCAAATACTAAATAGATGTGTGCACACGTGTTTAATGCGTACGCACTCAGAAGCATGATCGCACTTTTAGTGCATAAGAATTAATTTTTAAACTACATGCACGCGTGTTTGTAGTGCGTACGGGCTGCTTTAAATTTTGAATTTTGGCGGGAACATTCTTTCCAACCTACGTGGTGGATGACTTGGCTTCTTTGGTTTTAGGTTCAGGTTGCCAAACCAAGTGGTTTGGACTGTCTTATGACAGAAAACATGTTTTGTACCACTTCTCCTATTTCGTGCATGATTTTGCATATGCCACGCGTGTCCACTGCTAATGAAAATTCACATACTTGTGTAACTCTATCTGTAGATTTTGAATATGTAGTTTTTATTTAAATCTATTATCTTTTTCTATTTTTTATTGAATTTTAAAGGGACTAACATCAATCTAACTCAAAAGGTAGGCTATTTTCTTCGGCTATAAATTTTGATTAGCTCACCTATTTAGAAAACAGAAAATAACCTGCACAAGAAGACACAAAGACCTACATCCTAAAAAAAAATATCGTTCATTGACTATGTTAAGACCAAGATGTCGTGGACCAATGCTCGACCTTGTCAGTTTAGGGCATCGCTGACTTCCTTAATTAAAAAAAATATATATAACATAAATAAATATAGAAAAATAACGCTGCACTAGGCATTCTTGTTATCTACAACTCTATATAATATTTTCACAAAATTCCACCATTTGCTTACCAAACACGTGGACCAACACAAACATATTCATTATGTTTTGGGAAAACAATAACATACCAACCTTAGAAGAACCTCATTTTTTGGGATTCATACTTACCTTCCATAAATAAAAGTTATATATTCAGAAAGATAGCTCGATTGTCTACATTTCATTTTCTTACGCCATATTACAAAAAGTTGTGTAGGTACCTCTAATATTGCTTTTTGACGTTCAAATTTCTGTTTTTCTAGAATTTCATCGCAACGAATGTGTCATAAGTGACCATCATTAGCTTGCACTAGCCCATATTCTAAAAGATATATGTTATTAATTGAATTGATGCCTTTTTACAAGGAGTACAACATGGATTTATACAAATCAAGGGTCACATTAAATGATGTGACCTATCAAATCATTCATTAATAAATAACAATTTACTAACTAAGTTACTAAACTATTTAGTTTTATTACACGCCCTTAAGGAAAACACCATGGAAGCTCTTCCTAAGCCAAAAGTGGATGATACTATACCCCCCTATTGAATATTATCCTAATATACGAGTGTCAAGGAGCAGCCCCAAAGTTCACTTCATGCTTTATCAAGATTTTACACACCTCAAGCATTGAAATTGATTGGGTACATCAATCACAAAAAAATCATAGTGTTAATCAATAGTGACATATAACCATAATTTCATTCATTAATGAGTTTCTAAAGACACATTGTTATATCCTTCCCATCTTCAATTTCCAAAGTATGATAGCTAATAGTAGTACAATGAACTATGTTGGTCATTGTTAAAATGTAAAAATCCAAACAGGTGACTACTAACTATGATCCCAAAGCACATATGTCTTCCATTAACATGGGTGGTTGTGAAATAGTTTTGGGATCAAATGGATCCAGAATTTAGGACTCTCATCGTAGATTTCAAGGTATTATCTATCATCTTTTTTTTTAACAAAAACAGAAAGGTTTTTTATAAAACAGGTTGTGCACAGCTATCCATTACAGAGAAAAAAAATGGGATCATAGAGTTCTTGTAGTTCAAAAATGCTGCATACAAAACTGGTCCAAGGAGATGACCAATAAACTCCACAGAGGGAACTTGCAAAATGACTAGTGCCTAGGGTAGTGTATACCCTTATAAACTGACTACAAAGCAAAAGACAATAATAAATATTAACATTTTTAAGAGAGAATCGATTAAGGATTGTATAACTTACCACTTCCCCCATGCTCTTGACCTGGCATGTGATATTTCCTTATTATCCATAATGCCTATCGCCATCATCTCATAGAGACACCTAATATTCTTCTTTACATCCATAATGCCAACATTTTTATTAGCCTGAGACATGCTGTCGTTTCCTGGGGAAATATCAATACGGGCAAAGTTGCTATGCAAAGCTCGGACTGAACTTGCTACACAAGATTGATTCTCTGCGGAGAGGCCACTAAGGATATACTTTAGCACTTTAAGCTCCTACTAGAGGGAGGCACCCTCCTTGCTTTAGCAGGATAAAGTGCCCACTGCACCTTCTTTCCACCCTGAAGAGTGACAGCCCAAAATCGTGTTTTTCTCAGTAGTGAAGGACTGAGCGTCGGACAGGAGACTAGGGCCAGAATCTATGCTTGCAAACCACAGCAAAGATCCTATAAGGGAGCTACAATAACAAGAGGATAAGGCTGCGAGGGAGAGCCTTTCCTTCACAAAGGTCCTGGTGAGAGGGAGAGATTCCCATGAAATTTGCTATAACCACCCTTCGTCTACGCCTGCTATGACATCCAAGATAATGCACTCTGGAGGAATTACATCATGGACAGAGCCGAGAGATGGAGTGAAATGAGATTGTAGGAAGCTTCGAGGAGAAGACATGGTGAGGAGAGTAATAAGAATTGGAGCGTGCGAGGGGAGAGAGCAATTAAACCAAGGGAGGTGAGCCATAAATCCTGCGTTGTCCAAGAAAGGATGCAGGCTGAGTGAGATCAACGCGGCAGGTATATGAGAAAATGCAAGACAACACATTAAGTGAGAAGACCCTTCAGGAAGGAGCATGAGGTGGGAGCCAGCTGTGGGAGGAGGGCGTGAGGCGATGTGATGGAGAAGAAGGGTGAAGGGAGGGATAAGGGAGATGGGTAAGGAAATAGCTAGGGAATGAAAAAAGGAGAAGATGGAGGGAAAAGGGGGAGAAGGAAGTAAAAAAGATGGAGGTATAAGGTGAATGGAGGGGGAGTTCTTCTAAAAAACCTTTAGGGAAAACATAAAACACTTTGAGAAGTGGAGAGAGGGAAGACCACTTGCCTTGAGAGAGGAAATAATAAGCCTGCCAAGCCATTAGGGAATGAATTTGGTGTAAGGGGCTTCTTCGTTAAGACTGAATTGGCCTAGAGGTAGGGAGGCCCCCATGTTTTCCAAGGCATCTGCAGATGAGTTATTGTTGCGAAGAATGTGGAATAGCTCATAGGATTTATACATGATAGGCTTAGCTTTTTCATACAAATGATGACAATTAATTGAACCAGAGGTGTATCCATTAATCATCTTGAAAATAACATGTCGAGAGTCTCCAAATATCGTTATCTTGTGGAGGTATTTACTGACTAAGGATTGTAGTCCCTGTAGGAGGGCCAACCACTCAGCCTTGTTGTTGGTCTTGTGTCCAAGGCCCCAAGCGAAGGTTTGTTCAACATGTCCTCTGGGATCCAAGAGGATCCCCCATGCACCTGCCACCCCTTGGTATTATCTCTCATCTTTACTCAGGCTAAGAACACACATCACCTCTATCAAATTACACATAGCTCTCTTGAAATTATCTAGTCACAAGTAGAATTTAGCATATTAATGACTACATGACTAAAAACGTTTGTCATGGTAATATTTTAAAGCTAAACACTACTAAATTTGAGCAACGCCACTAAAAATGGAAAAATTTAATGACTAGTTTAGTCATGGGACGAAAAATATGACTAAATAATTAGTGACAACTAAAAATGACAAAAAAACTAATTTAGTCATGGGATAAAATGAATTGTTTACATTTCAAAGTTTAATTTAATTTCAATGTCTCAAATAAGGTTTAACAAGAATTTTTTAAACCTTTAAGTTCCAACTAGCTGATTTTATATTATTTAGAGGGAAAATTTTAGTTTAATGCAAAAAAATTAATTTGCAAGACCTTATATTTGAACCATTTGGAGGGAAATAGATTATTATTTTTATACTTCATTTTTAGTTAATAAAGTTTGAGAATCAAATGTGAAGACTAGACAACTCAAAATCCCAACTTAGGTTATATTTCAAACTATTTGTTCCTGATTGTATTCAATTGGATGTAAACAAGAGATTTAACTCTCTTACTATCTTCCTACCTCATACACAAACAATTTTTTTTGTTAGTAGAGTTTGAGAACTAGAGCTCCTCCTAATAATGGCATGTACCAGGGAAATAAGTGTGCTCAACACTGAATTTGAAGAACTTGTCCAAGTCTATTTCAATCTATAGAAGCCTCGAGCTAGATATGAAAGGAAAGAAATGAAGGAGCAACATGATTTGGATTTTTGGAGCTTTACAACCCTAATAGTTGAGGGAGACCTACCCTATGGTGATAACTGCATCCATTCTCCAAACAGGGAGAAAATTTAGTGGCATAATAAGTAAAAAGGGGATTCTTGGAGGAATAAATGGAAAAAAGAATAAAAATATATTGAGTAAAAATTAGAAAAATCAAAACATCACTCTTGAATCTTTAGCATTGAAGGAAAATCCTTTTGGTTCAGGCCAAAGCTTATTCAAAATGTTGTGGACAAGAAAAACAATTAACCTCTTTGGCATAAAACAAAAAAAGACAAGGGAAACACATGGGATTGGGTCATTGGAGAGCGATATACAAGGTACATGGATATACCCTCTTAAATATATGGTAATGAATGTATTCCATCTATTTGAATAATTAAATGTTGTAAAAACCAAACAATTCATGAATATAGTAGCAAGGGTAAGTATAAAACCCTTTCAACTATTTTTTTCATAAGCCTGCTCAAAGCACATTTTTGCAACTAAATATGATTTATTTTGATTATGGATGCTTCCACAATGGTTAGAAATTTTTCATAGGTTTTGGATTTTCACAGTATTGTCCTAAAACTACAACACCATGAAATCTAGATGGTATGAAGAATAATTGTTTTTTTAATGCAATGTTAAGAGCCCATATTTCCATCCTTTATTGAGTCGATTCTAATATATCTAACATAACTTCTTTAGTTTGGAATAACTGGATATATAGAACATTGCACAAGATTTTAGATTGTTCAGATGGACTAGAATTAAGTTTTTTTGGAAAATACCTACGTAATCCACACCTTAATATATTCATCAATTGAAATGGGTGTCCATGGAAGTGCAGGACAACGATAATACTTACCTTTTTTAGTTGGTTATTTCAATGTGTACAACTTATAGAATTGGATTTGGGTGAAGAACATGAGTATGTTCTTCGATCTTCTCTTATTGGATTCTTCTTGGCTCACTGCATTCCATCCATTGTACTAATGTTTTAATAAAATAGGGTCATTACACTACATACGATAAGCATGTACAACGTTATATCTAGTTGATAAATTATCTTACTAATTCTTCATTATCTCTAAGAACAAAATAGCTTTAAGTGTGGCTGAAAATTTTGTCACGTGACAATGTTGTTGTGTAGTGACAATTAGTGTAAATGACCAAGATTACCCTCTTAATAACATTCATCTCTAGTCTATATCGATATGGAGGCCCAAAAGTTCTATTTGAATGCATAGATTGTGATTTACCCACAAGGGCAAGACAATTATAACTTGTCTCATACCCATAACCTTGCCTAGTTTCGGTTCGTGAACCTATTGAAGTTGAACTAATGAAATAACTATATTTGGTGGATGAAACATATCAAGAATGTTTTAACACCTTCATTTTCATGCATATGCATGTTCATACCAATATTTAATTTTTTTATTATCCAAAAAGGAATCTCTTGACGGAGTTCAACTTTATTTGTTCATTAGGAAACAAACCAATTTCTTTGTTGTTGTATCCAATAAAAAAAATTATTCAAAGACTAAATGCCCTAAGATTATTTAGTTCAACTTATTGATATCAATCCTTCTCTCTCTAGATAAATACCAATGGAATTATGTAGGAATGAATATCAATAACTCTTTGTAGCAAGAAAATTAATTGGAGCATTCTTGATATGTTGTGTGTGTGTAAAATATATTATTAAATTGATATTATTATTTTTTCAATGCTTTTGTTGGTTTTCTAATATGGTTCCCAACTAGATCTATATGTATATTAGTTATACTTTTTAATATTTTGTTGAACATTTATTCCTAACTGTTAATTGTAGAACTCTACTCATGAGTGCATTTAATTTGCAGGGAACGGCATGAAAGAGATGTGTTCCCATGATTATTAAATGAAAGCAAAGTTGAGTTGAAGCACTTATGAATAATTTGTGATCATTGGTTGTACCTATGATCAAGTTCACAAACACAAAATATTAAGGTGAAATTCGTTATTTGAGGTTGAATCTCAATATAGTCAAACTCAACAATATCAAGAGGACTACATAATGCCTTGCTACACAGTGCTACTTTGAATCCAGGTTTCTTCAATTAAATTTATTCATATTGATCTGGTGTCCATTCTCCATCTATTGTAATACTAAATTTAGAGTTTTCTTTTAATTTTTTTTTAATATGATTAAATTTGTTGTTTGAACATGATATTCAAAGCGCACACATTATGAATTAGCAACTTAAGTTGAGGTGCAACAGGTGGAAGAAAAGCCTAAATATTTCTTAAGAAGCGAATATGAATGACATGCCTTCAATTGGTATTATGCAAGCAATATATGATTTTACATTCACCAATAAGAAATCAAGTAATTTAGTTCAACAATATGGAATGAGTTTGATCTATTATCACTCATTAATCTATGCAAAAATACAGTTCTCATCCAATTTTTAATTTTCCTCAAATATTCTTGAATTTTTATTATCCTATCCACAAGAGGGTGATTTGTTATAGCATGAGGAATACGTTCCCATTCATTAAGGCATGGATTTCAAAGTCAACAAGATATCTAAACATTCAAGAGTCAAATCATCTACACAAAGGATCATTTACTTGACAAATTTCTTGATGATATTTGTTTTAAATAAGTTTGTATGAAACTTTTAGGATTTTGACCTTCCAATTTTAGTTGTTGTACATTGATGAGAATAAATTCAAACAAACAATTAATTTTTGTAATAAATATTAGGAAAACCAAATCTTGTGATACTTCTTGATACAAATAGAGCACTATTGTCAACACATTCTTTCAATATTATTTAAAAACAATTGGTCCCTGGAATTTGAGTAGCTCAACTATTTGTTGATCTCTCCTAAAAAAAGGTTGCATTATCAAATGTTAGCATGTTAACATGTCAATTATAATTGATCCTCTAAAAGTTGGAGAAACTCCAATTGAGATGATTAATCATGCACTCATGGATCCAAATGGGTCAATGTATGTATCTTGGTTGAGCCACATAATTATAAATGAATAATGGTGAATACAACTAACTTGAAACCGACATAATTCTAGTGTTTTTACCTTAACATATCATACATATTTTCTCATAACATAATTTTTTTATTATTATAAAACTAGGAAAATAGCTTCATTTATAAAAACAGAACAAAGCTCCAAGCTCGGTACTCTAAGAAACTCAACAAACCATATGATTCATGGTATCTTCCAAGATGGATATAAATAACATACAAATAAATATACAAATATCATAAGCTACATATGAACAAAACAATGCAATGCAATTAAGATTTTCTTATAATCTTTGTTTAATTGTTAAGTCATCACCTTTTGCAGTGCCCCATTTTTGTGATAGACTATAAACTTTGACTATATATTATAGATTTGATCATGAATATTCTTTGCGGGCATTTGGTTTTGAATGACCTAGTTATGTGCGGCTTAGGCTTAGACTATGTGATGCTTTATTTTTGGAATATTTGGTTTTGGATGATCGAGACTAGTACATGTTGTTGTATATGTGATAATGATGATGACTCTATATGATTATCTTATGAAAGACATGTTATGATTTCATTGATAATTATGCTTTGATGTTAGTGTGATAGAGAACTCACATGATCGTGATATGATGTGATGTTGATCAAATGCTTATATGTTTTTGTTATGATTTTATGGTGATTTAGATGTTTACATTATTCGCAATGTAAAAAAATGTTGATTAATGTTTATGTTTATATAAATATCATGTACTCTGATGAGCTATCGAGTGTGACATGTAGAGAAGGTACATGCAACACAAGTAGGCATAAATACACAATAGACTCATAATGAGTTGTAAGTTAGTGATATGTGTTGATAATATGGTAAACAAATATATGCTTATGTTGAAATCTTGGTAAAATATTTGATGCATGTAATGTGCATAGACTCTAGATGAGTTTGTTAGTTTGATAGGTGATGTCAAGCTACGATTCATATTTTTATTAGAAATCTTCTTTTAAAATATTTGATGTGTGTGGTGTTTACATATAGGTGTCATATGTGATTGTCGATCGGTCCACGTCATGGGATGTGGCTAAACATGATACAACTAAGTCTATCCAATGTCAACATGATGAGTATGATTAGAGAGAGAGAGGCTCCAACTCATTAGGTTCCTTCTACCATGACGGTAGGCTGTGGTATAATCATTCACAAGGTACATTTTAGGAGGGTGCACAATAAATACTCGGTCTTAATCCCTAGGAACCACTAGCCCTCATCACGGTAGGCAGGTAGAGTTAAGAACATCTCAATTGTCATTGACAAAACAACACTCGAGGGAATATATGAAGGGCATGTAGGAAGCATGGCTCCTTGAAATTCCTGTTCACCTCGAAAATGCAACAACTAATTAATTACAATCATTGGGCATGGAAAATAGAATTAATAGCATTAAATAAATATAGATTGGATTTATATTAAATGAAAATTAATTAATTAATTAATTTTAAGGCAATAGATAAATTAGTATCCATAATAATACTAATAATATAATAATTTTAATAACAACAACAATATAATAAATCTTATAAAAATTAAATAATAATAATAAATAAATAAAAAAATTAAAAATTAAAAAAATATAAACAATCAAAGTTGCGTGAGATTTAAAAAAGAACAACAAAATTTGGAAAAAAAAACTAAATCATATAATAATAATAATAATAAAACACAAAGAAAAGTAAAAAGAAGAAAGAAAGCGGGTGAATGAGAATGAGGCGAGTGATTATTAAGAAAGAAAATGAGCATCACACTCACATTTTTTTTCTTTTCTATATAGTTTTGGAGATAGCTTGGGCTTTGAATCCTGTGAAGATGAATGATTGAAATGTGGTTCAATATGATGCAATTAGTAATATGATTTCCCTCATTATTGAGTTTCTTATCATAATTCATTAGCTAGTAGAGTATGGATAAGAGTTTGAGGGAAGAGGAGTACCCTAGGGTATGGTAGGGAGGAAAACAGTGGATCATTTTGGACTAGAAATCTTAAGAATTATCGTTACAGTGGATTCAATAGCTGTGTCCATTTTAACTAAGTGCTCATCCTTTGGAATTATAATGATTGACAAGTAAGTTTCAGTTGTTCAAATGCAATATAAAATTCTGAAATTGAGTTGCTTGAGAATGAATTTAAAACTTTATATGGACATACTTGGTTGTAGATCATGTAACATTTAAGGAAATGTTTATTTATTTCTTGATATGGATTATAAAAAAAATTAATTCTCATAATATTTAACCATTTCCCTTAATACGAGAGGTTTCTAGAATCATCATAATCTCATCTTACTTCCCATGTTCTTTAGTTATGTTCTTTTGCAAAAAGATGGCCTAAAGGACAACCCTAATCTCTTAGTTCCTCTGCTGGAAAGAGGTGGATGTTCTTTTGAAATGCTCAACCCTCTGTGTATTTAAAATGTCTTCTTGTTGTATTGATAAAATGATTGTATTGATTGTGAGAGAGGGACGCAACTCCGCTAATTGTTTGATTACTCTTTATCCTCTATAATATCTGTATTTTTATTATTCGCTTATTTTTGGGAAGGGCGCACTGCACCATGGGTGAGGACACATATCAGTATAAAAAAACCTGGAAAGTCACTGATTATTTATATGATAATGAGCAGAAAACATTAAAGTATTGACACTTCCAATTTGGATTTTGTATCACTCACAGAGTTTGACTTGGCCGTGTATCCCAACCTAAAACCTTGAAATGGACTGAATACAAAATGGACATAACCATGGGATTTCTTTTGCATAAATGAAGTTTTTATTGGCACTAAGGCTGCTCGATTGGTCGGGCTCCCTGACACTTGAATGATGTTTATTGTAGTTGTGCAAGGATAGTCCAATAAATAGCGCATGACATTGGAGGAGGATCTAATGCATCATTGAATTACTCATTAGAAAAATTAATAAATTGATATTTGCTTAATTGCTTTTTATTGTAATTTATGAAATATGTTTATATATATTTCCATACAATAAAAGCACTGGTTTTAGTGTTATTGTATATAGAGAGATAGAATGATAGCTTTAGTGTTATTGAATGAATGCTATGTAGTTTATATGCATTAGCTTTATCTTATTATTCCTTGCAAGTAGGGAATATTGTAATCCACTAGGTTTTGATAATAGTGCATCACCAGACACAATTTTTATGCTATGGTATTTGTATTGATTCTATGGTTACAGTTTGTAGATCATGTGCATTCTTCTTCCAATGTTTGCACAACAGTTTCCCTTGTTTTGGAATCGTGTTATATCGCTCTATAGTTAGGAGAGTTTTTCAAGAAAGTTGAGAGTGTTTGTTGCAAGAGCCTTGAGATTCTAGAGAATAGGATTCAAGATCACCAGCTTACCATATATGTCTTTTGTGAGTGATTAATCAAGGCCTCTGATAATGATAAGCAGGTTTTGGTGAATGAAAATCTGCTGGAATATTTGCAGTATGTAAGTGGATTTTACTCATTCACCAGATGTCATACCTTAGATTTTGAAATATTTAATATCAAAAGCCTTTTTTGCTAATTTTGTTTGTATATTGCAGGCCTATGAGGATATTTCCAAAGCAACATTGTAAAGCTAAATACATATAGAGGTCTATGTATGATTCGATGTTACTCATTGTGATGAAATCCGACTAGAGCTAAGAGAAATGAGTAGGACTTTTAGCAAGTTTATTTAGCTATGATATAAAATTTATTTTTGTTTTTAATGACTCTTAGCAATTTCTATGATGTAGTTTGTGTGATTCTTAAGAGTAAATACATGTTTTTAATTGTTAAATTTATGTATGTTGGCATTTGAATTGGTATTCTGTATGTTTATGGGATTCAAGATATTTCATGTTCATGTGGTCACTAATTTAGTCAGTTTTAGTCGAGATCTCATTTATTGGTCACTAATTTAGTCATTTTTAGTCATTTTATGTGTGGTTATTATATTTTAGTAGTTTTAATGGTGTCCATTATTAATCAATATAAATTTTTAATATGATATTATGTTTAAATTAAAAACAGAATCATACATTATTTATCATCATCTAATACACATGTGAATTATGCAATGTCACATTAATTAGTTAATTACAACACTTATAAATAATATAAAGTACAACCATATAAGTTTTAAACTGCACAAATTACATTATATGAAATGTCAAGTATTACAATAAATATGAGTTTTCTCAAAAACTGTCTCCATATAACTTTACATGAAAATCATCTAGTACATCAATGGCTTTTCAAAATATTACAATGGCTAAACCATCCAACTTGTACTTGGCTACTAAGCTATACTTAGATCCCACAGAAACTTCAATTAAACCATACTTAGCGGCTTAAAAGTCTTGGTAGCAGGCTCTTCATACTCAATGGAAAATCCTCAACAAGAGAATATTCATACTCAATGGCCCACTTAGTTAAGTTCACTCCTACAAAATCCAATAAAAAAATCTCACTTGTAAAGTAGAAAAACAATGAACTGTAAAGTAGAAAAACAATGAACTGTAAAGTAGAAAAACAATGAAAAAAATTATTTATAATGTTCAATAGCTAACAACAATAACCAAGTTCATGTGAAAAATAGGAAAGTCTAATCTAACATTAGGATTATCACCTTCTCTCTAGCCCGTGGAGTACCAATTGTGATAATGCAACCAATGGTGGGATAGCACCTTCTTACAAAATTATAGCACGAAACCTAATGCTATTTGTACAAAGTTGCAGCAAAGCAGGAATTCCCACTACCTCAACCAAAGCAGGAATGCCCCCCTCCTCAACAATTGCATATCGACCTTCAGGAATGGTTGAAATATTGGACAATACAGCAACAACCTTGTTTACCATTCTAGTTGTAGGGTCCTTCGACTCAACAAGAGATTTTACGGCTTTGGCCCTCACTATGCAAGACTTGTTGTCATGATAGATAGAAATATTAAATAAAGAAGTGTCATCATCCTTCTTTCCTTGAGGAGTGCCATCCCTAAGAACATCCACCAAAGGTTGAATAACACTTGACTGACCAATACTGATTTTATTTTCTTCCATGACTGAAAGACTAAATAATGTTGTGGAAGCATTCTCTCTTGCTTCATGATTTACTGTCTTGAGTACATATATCATTGGATCAATAGCCCCAACAACAAAAATTTCATTCTTGTTTTTTTTATTGATAGATAAGTTCAATAAAGCAGTAACAACATTTTATTGGGTCTTCAAGTTAGAAGATTGTAGCAGTGCTATCAAAGGCCTGATAACTCCACAATTTTCAATTATGATTTTGTTTTCCATGTTATACTTAGCAAGGAGACGTGACTCTGCTGCAGCTCCTCTTTGTACTTCAATTATATTAATAGATTTTAGGTACTCTATCATTTTCTCAACTTGTACTTGAATGATTTGACCTTCACCCCTTGGACCTGTTGTGACTGTACAAAAACTGCAATATAAGATGTATAGTTGTTTCACCAGATAAAATTCCTTTAATCTTCACTAGTCTTTCTGCATACATTGTTTCTATTGCATCTAATTCAATATCAGCTCCATTGGGAACAATGAAACCATCTGTCATTTGGACATTGTCAAAGGTATCCATTACAACAGGTATTTGAGCCAAAGCAGTGTTGCCACTATTAGAAACATCACCCTATACCCATGAAGATTGTCTAGGAGCTGCACCTCTGGTGCCTTGATGCTTGGGTTCAGGAAGTTTATTTATAACAATTATGAGGAAATCCGGATCCTCATTTTCAAACAAATCAAATGCTATTTGAAAGGCCAACAAGGAATCATCCTATAAAGATATGAGAAATTAGATTGATTTCAACTATATACAGTGAAACATGCAACCAAGTATCTATCTAAGCTCAATTATTATCAAGATGTACGAAACAATGAACTTTATCAAGGTGTTTACCAAAGCATAGCCATGCAAATAGCATGAAAACTTTCCACTACAAAAATGCCAATAATTCATTTCTTCAAAAGTAGATGCATGAAATGGTTCAATACATTTGTAATTCTCTCTTGGTACTTTCTTCCAAAAACAAATATTTGAGAGACATCTTTGACCTTTGGGCTGACATCACCAACAAAAATGTTGTAGTGACTTGAAAAAAAAAACATTTATGTTGCAAACTTTGAGAAAAGTCAAGTAGACAACATTACTATCAAATTTAAATAATGGAGATGAATGGCATCAACAAGATTGCACCAACTACATAATTAATAGTGGCCCTACAATTACATAAAATGGCATACCACAAATCTTGATTCCTTGAATTAAAGAAAATAATCAAGAAAACATTGACAAAACTTTTAACTTGATGTGTCTTCTCTTTGGACACACGCATAAGCCCAATTAACTTGGCTGATTAAATTTGCATAGTCATACAAGATTGATCAGCCACTTCTACTTATGCAGTAATAACAAAATTAGTAAACAAGGATAAAATGAAAAGAAGAAACTTCTGTAGTGAAAAATGAACCTTACATCTATCTTCCATTAAGGCTTGAAATGGAGTTTACAACTGGTCAGAGTAGTCCACAAAAGCATAGGATGACTACAAATAAGGAAATCAAATGGTTCGCTTATTTTCAAAATTTAATAAGGACCTCGGTTTAACAAAGCATTAAAAATTATTTAACACTATCGAAATTAGCTTCACTAAATTGTAGATTGTTCACCTTCGACTCCTAAACTATATTGAAGTTTCAAAAGGAACGTTTGTATTTTTTACATTTATTTATAACTAAGATGGATCCATGCTAGTTCATTTTTTAATTGGTTTTCAACCTGATTGTGATCGAAGCACAAATTATTAACAAGGAAGAGAAACAATAACTAGGGAATAAAAGAGTAAGTAGGGAATAATTATAATAAATAGTATAGTGCCTTTTCCTTTCTAATAAGCTTGCATCCCTCTAGTGGGCCAATACTAGTAAACACCTAGAGCTGCAATAAGGATTTATGTGACAATTACATGTATGTTACCCACATATCTACATCAGTGGCAATACTTTGATTAGATAGATGAACAAGCAACAACAAACAATGAGAATCAACAGTTATATAGAGACACCAGTTTTTTTAATATCATACTTATAAAAAACAAACGCAAACATCAATAAAATAAAGAACTTTTCAGTTAAATTTCCCATTTGCATAGTAAATACTAAAATTTTGCACAAAACACAAAAAAAATGATCATAATACCTGGTATGCAATGCATAAGTAGATCCTAGAATAATAAAAAATAAGGAAAAATAAAAGTTGTAAATGTAGAAAAAAGCCATGGATAGTGCACTCACACAGTGTGGCATGCACTTAAATCAAACCCACGTGGAAAATTTCCACTTGAAATTGGCTCAATCTACAAAAGGTTGTGACGTTAGTTAGAAATGGAAATGTCTTTTCTTTTCATAACCTCATCATGACAGGAGCTTGTTTTGACGTCCACAACAACCACTTCCATATGGAGATTATGCTCAAGTTTCCCAAGTTAAAATCCACATAGGCCTCCACAAAACCAAACCTATAAATCAAGTTTTTCCATTGGTTTTCATAATTCCTTGAGGTTGAGAACATGTACATATGATTATTTATTTGAGATTGACTACAAAAATCTAGACATTTGAGATTGACTTGAATCATGAATAATAATCCACGGGATACAATCCGAGCAAGCAACACTTGGACTAGTAGATCAGCACAACATGGGTATTTATTCAAACCATATAATTTTATTATAAATGCATCATATGTGGGACTAGTATAGAAGAATAATTTACTTTTCATGCAAGGAATCTCTATCCCTTCCAACTTATTTACAAGCCAACAAAACATAACTCTATCTTCTAATATGAAATATGTAATTTTTATTTAAAAGGTCCATTCGAACATGAACAAGGTTTACAACTTGGAATTGGTGAATGTGTTGATCTATTCTTGGGTGTACTGCATTTTGAAAATAACTTGTACTCGGTAATGGTGAACTCTTGGGAATATGCATCAATTACCTCCTTATGTATGGGAAATCCACTTTCTTTGGTTGTATTACACTCTTTAAAGCATTGGAATTTATTGATAGTATATTGCTTAGAATAATTTATATTAGGGCCTTCTTATCATTGTCCTTGGGTGTATTTTCCTCAAATCTCAAGAGAAATCACCTTTCCTTATTGAAGATAATTGACCAAAAATCAAGAGAATTTACCTCTAAGGAATGTGAGTTTTTTTTCCTATAATGCACTAATCACATCACCAAGAGTTGAGATGGACACATATATTCCCTTCCCTTCCTCCATAGTTTGACTTGTGGCATGCGTCTTTAGCAAAAAATCACTTCCACCGGTATATAATACTATGCTAAAAATTATTCTGTCAATTACATCCTTCTACTAGCATATATAGTTTTCATAGCAAACTTTTTATCAACTTAACCACCTCGAAGGATTTTCTTTTCAATAATAGTCTTCAATGGCCTATGTGTTACTACTCTAAAAAAAACTCTTTTAATTACATTATTTTACAACATTTATATTTTTCATGACATAATTTCTATCGGTAAGGACACCTCTAGGTGTTTTTAAGTGTGCAAATGGCCAGAACTTCCAACCTACTTGTGAAACAAACAAAGCATTTCCAGCTCCACCTTAACAAATGACACAAAATGTGTGACAATGTATTAACCTTACTAGACAAGAAAGAACAATGGTGTGAAAATAATAGTAATATCTATTATAAACCTTCAAGAATCATGCCAAAGAGGGTAATATGCTTCATAGGAAATAGTACTAGACCATATCTCCCACTTGACTTAAGCAAAAATTTCATCTCTTACCATAGAAACTGGCCAAAAGTTAGCTTTCAATTCACCAAAAATATTGGCTCATGACTCAAATCACAGCAAACCCAATATTGTAAAATAATTACTCTTACAGAGTTAAGTCCATACAGTTTGGTCAAATGCCACCTTTTCAAGTACTACCCACCAACCCTAGAAAGGAAAAATAACATATATAACCATAAATGGTTGTACACCTATTTGTAAGGGACCAAAAAAAGGATTCAAATTAAAACAAGTTCCATATGGTGAGAATGTCAAAAAATGGAAGTAGGTATTACCTCACAAATATGGTAATAATAATGTGACAAAGAGCCATGAAGGGAAAACTCAACAAGGACATATCTGAACATCCAGATTCTATTGAATTTGAAAAGTTGCTTTCCTTCATAGCACCACCAATCCATGACAGTAATTATTAGTCTGCAATATGTATGTCTACAATGTAATTGGTTTGATATAAAGAATGCACCAATTGCATAATTAATTTCTTCTTGTCATTGAATATGCACTTATATTTCAAATGTGTTACCTGAGAAATCAAATCTCCCAAGGAATCAACAACCCTTCTTATCACCATTTTTTCCAAAACAGAGTTTGGTTTCAAGGTCTCTTCATAAGCAATCCAATTATGCACGAGTGCATATCTGATAATCTCAAAAAGGATCCATCCCTGAAAACAACAATACCAAATCTATTAGAACATGAAAATATTCAATTTGACAAAGCAAAGATGACAATTAAACACCATTCTTTTAATGGCATAAAAAAACAGGCATGGATTACATGCTTATAAAAAAAATTAGGAGTCATCTTGTTTTGTTTGAATATAGTTATAGAACTTAAATAGTGCATTATATAAAAATTTTAAATAGTTAAGGACTGACATTGCAAGATATCTTTAACAGCTAAACAAATTAGGGGCCTTACCTAAACATAGAATTGGAAGGGTTGATTAGGACATTACTGGCTGGTTGGTTGGGGTGGCCAGTGCAGGAAGGGGCAAGGGGGGTATTAATGTGAAACCAAATACCAACATATGGATATGCCATGGTAGTAAGATAGCATGAAACATCCCATAGATAACAATTTCAAGGAAAAGATGATCCACAAGGAATAGCACTGAAACCATTAGTGATGTTAGTACTGGAGTGTGGGAGAATGCTATCACATCAACCCCGGGACTTGTTCCCGAATGCCAGCTTCCAAATTAGCAAATATTTTGGTGCATGAACCAACAAAGGTTCAACCCTTCATTATTTGAGGGTCCGTTGGGTGGGAATATACAATTGCTTAGAAACTTTGAGCTATCCTAGGGGTTTGGATGATAAAAATATATAGTTGAGCAATAAGTCAATCTACTTTTGCATGATGGATGGTGAAAAAATTAGATTTAGTGCTATTTCTTATCAAAATATCAATAACCCAACATGAATTGACATCGTATCTTCAAGGCCTTACACAAAATCTATGTACTATGTAGGGTCCTTTCAGGTAGTAAGGTTCTTCCTAGTAAGGCCTCAATAAACCCAATAAAGTAACCTTTCAGTTAGGACCAAACCAGTAATGTCTTATGGGAACAAGTGTTTGGATTTTGGTTTCTGGTTTATTCATGTTTTGATGACATGGTGATTACACTGAAATTATTTTAAAAGAAAAAGTAGATAATATTCTCTTCGGTCATGATCTCATGAATATGTGTGTTTTCTCACTTTTGGATAAATGTCTAGGAGTGAATTTACAAAACCATATTTGGTAACATTGTTCTAAATCAGATTACTGTATCCCAATTCTTTTTCTAGCATTCATCAAGAAAAGTGTTTCTAAACGAAACTCTACCATTTTTAATTAAATTATAGGTTTTATTTGTGTTACTCTATGTTCTACAATGTATTATATGAAGTGATGGTGTTAGGGTAAGTCAAGAAAAATTAACTAGAATGCATGCATTTTTGTACAGTTATTAAAGACTATCTATGCTGAGATTTTTATGGGAATTTCATCTTGCAAAAACATATGAAGTAATTTATTTAAATATATAAGGTTTGTAGTAACCATAACTTGACAGATGGATGGAAGACAGAAGGCCAGTGCAATCTTCACTTCTATGAAAAAATAATACTAAATTCCCCTATTACACACTAGGATTTTAAACAATTTTTTAAGTTGCAAACTTCAGAGTAAAGGGATCTTGGAATGATTGCATAAATATTTATGTGCAATTTGACAGTCAAAATCCAAGTTTGACCAGAGGACAATTTAAGGATCATCAAGTTCAGCCTTGGGAGGTGGAGCACCTGAAGCACATGTTAAGTGATTGGCCACAGGAAAACCCTACAAAGTTCCCTTCACTCTGTCAATATAAGCATAGAAAGGCATGCAACCAGTGATCACGAGGAGCTGAATACAGTGGAATTTCCTTATTTTCCCCCAACCTCCAAATGGAATTGATGCTAAGAAATGACAAATGACAAAAAATGTTTATTTCTGTGAATCCCCTAAGAACCTTCAAGCATGATTAAACATTTTTAGTCTCCACCAATTACTCGAGAAGCCACAAATTGGCACCAACTAGCTAAACCAACGATCACGTATATGCAAATGATGACATGTAAGTTGTATATCCAACCTCAAAGTTCAGTGGAACTACAGGTGGAATTGGTTCGACCCATAGGGGTGGAACAACATTGTAGAACTAATAAATTTGCAAAAAAATGTCAATAATAAACTTAATATAGAAGCATACCACATGCTTAAAAACCACAGTCACGGTTAACCAGAGTAGAAGCAACAAACTTGACATGCCGAAGCAGAAAACCATAAATATTTCTCTTCGACGATCAATTTTTTCTATCGACTTAGTGTCTGGAATGTCTTCATTCTTATGCACAGTTTGATCTAGCCATACATTAACCCGTTATCTCCTCCTCCACATTCTCCTCTCGCATGGTGTCATGGATTCCTAATCGCTCGCGCCTATGCGTCGCATCACCAGGGCCAACTATGACCTTCAATGAATCCAATAAGGCTAGATGTGAATTTCTGCAAGAACATAGCATTTAGCTACCTTCAAAACATGAATTGAACCCTTCCCATGGCTCAACAATGTCCTATTGGCATTCATAATATGTTCAATAAAGAACCCTGGGTTTTGTGTCATTCTGAAAAAGAGAGGAAGCCAAATCCGGTGCAATCAAGTGCCAAATTGAACAATTGAAACACTTCAAAATGTTGAGAGAATAAAAATTGTAGACTAGTTGTGCCCCAAAAATAACCCAGCTAACACCATGAAAAACCTTTACGCCCAATTCCAAATCCAACTCCAATAGTCATGGTTATGGAACTGCTGATCCAGTTTACCACTCTCAATGCATATACAAAACACTGTTGATAGAGTTTACCTCTCTCAGTGCATATACAAAACACTTTCCCTCGGTTTCATTTTTGGTGTTGGTCTCGAGGGCTACTGCCCATACCTCTATTAGTGCATCAAAGAGTACACATAATGAAAAATAACAACACATGTAAGGGTGTTAATTTATATATTTTTCTTTATTTGAAAATTATTTAAAATTAATTATTAATCTCACAATTAAGGTTTGGAAGGGAGGGAAATATGTCCCATCATTAGTATTGTCAACCAATGAAAAAATAGAATTAAAAAATTTCAAATATTCAAAAAAATAATTTTAACTTTACAAATATATTATTCTTTAAAACTATAGAAAACCTTTTAAAAGGACAAACAAACTAATTAAAAGTCAATGCACATTTTGACCAGGTGACAAGTATGGTGGCAGGGACTAATAACCAAACCTAAATGAAGGATAAAGAAATTTGAAGAAAATAACAAAAATGATACCAAAAAAATTTAAACCCCATACCTAAGGTTCTTGAGTCGTCTTTGCACGTGAATGAGGAAAATGATCAAATAATAAAAATTATACTAAAAAAATCCAAACCCCATACCTATGGTGCAGTTTCTTGAGGCCTCTTTACACGTGAATGAGGACAAAGAGGAAATAATAAAAATGATACAAAAAAATCCAAACCCCATACTGTGTTGCAGTTGTACCTCTCCTTCTAGGTTTCAACCTCAAGATGCAACTCAAAATGAAAATGAATACTTTGTTATGTTTTGTTTTTTGTTTTCTTATTCTATTTTTGTTTTGTGTTTTCTTATTTTATTTTTGTTTTGTGTTTATTTTGTTTTTTTTGTTTTATCTTATTTTTCTAAACCATATTTAGTGTGCCAAAATTATTTTCAATATAAAAAAATAATTTTTACATAGTGGTAAAATTTGTGGCGTAAAGTTTACTAAATTCTAACATTGTAGATGGATTCAGAAATCCCCGTCTCTGAATCCATCTGCAGAGTTAGAATTTAGTAAAATGTACAAATTCATTCTCAAATTTGTAATGTTTTCCATTACCGGAGGGACAGAACAAAAAATGGCCAAATAAATAACCAATTGTTATTTGGTCATTTGTAGTCTACATATCCCGTGATCAAATTTAGTCATTTATCTTGGTCGTTTTTAGTTGGTTTTTATCGTGTGACCAAAAGTGGTCATTTTTAGTTAGCTCACTTAGAATTATCAATTTTGGTCATGTCTCCCTTTAAAAAAATTGTGGTGAGCAAAATTTTTGGTCTCGTGGTCACTAATCTCGCATTTTCCACTAGTGTTCACATCACTCCCTTCAACACTTCCGATAATCCATTGATCAACATTGCATTTGACCACCTCATGAGAATGCCTCTTTCCTACATTGAAATTGACAATCCATTAATACACAGTCCATGTGACCATCTCATCATCACTCTCTATGTCTATGAACCCTCAAATATTGTTTTTTATATCATTAGGTAAAAACAAATAATGCACAAATGCACATGCAAGAACTGCATGTTCCCTTCTCTGAAGCTATCAACCAACCCGATTAATCTTTTACTAATGGAGTAAAAAAACGTCATAATTTTTTCTTCATACATAGGTTATAGTTTTCTTTTCTTGGTTTTAGAAAGAGGTAGTCCCTGTTTTCTACTTTTCTAAAGCAGACAACCAAACATAACAGTCATTTTTTCTTTGTTGGTTTGACATTAACCGTTTTACACATAAAATGTATTCCCTTAAGTAGCTTTCTCTTGTTGGAAGAGGGGCATTTGAAGGTTTCTTAAACATTTATTTTCATGATATCTTAAGAAATACTTATTGCCAAATTAAATAGAATTACATGTAAACAAATAACATAAAAGGTCTATGCTCTTCTTCTATTTTTTTAGCACACATTTACTAGAATATGTACTACTTAAATTACTTTTAATGATTACTTATCCAATGTCCATTTATTATTTCTGCGTTCACTTAAAGTAATTATCCTTTTTTGAGAAACAAAATCTTCCTTATGTGATGTTAGTTGATTTTGAAGTGTGTTAAGCTTTGTTGTTTCAAGTAAAACAATTAAATCATAAGTATGAAGTAGATAAATTAATGCATAAATATATACATGTTGGAAATAACTTTTACTTATGCAAGTACCAATGTATCACATCACCAGTTTGGATTTTCCTGTTATACAGTGATGACAAAAAAAATGTATACATAGCTTGAGAGAAATAATATAGTAAATCCCTTTGCTAACTTGTAACTATTCTCTTGTCTTCCTTTTGTAAGTCAATTCCCTTAACTTGAAGTACAACACAATGGTTGTAGCATGTTTGCAGGGTGCTTCCTCATGGATACTACATACCTAGACTAGCCTTTTTTTGTCTTTATTTTGGCTTGAACATGCATGTGGTTATCTTCTCCTTACGGGATTTGTCTGTTTGAATCATTCTTCCTTTGCGTTTTATTTCTTATGCCCTGCACATGTCTATACATGTATTTCTTAAACCCTTGATCGTACATCAAAATTAGTGTTAGGACTAACCATATGACCTTTCGTGCCCTATTATAAATCAACCTAAGATTTATTTTATTTTATTAGTAACTATCCTACAACTTAGGGATTAATCTAAGGGACTTTTCTAGAAGGGTTTCAAATATTTTACATTTATCTTTCACTCCTCCATTTGTATGTGGCACCTGGGCAAGAGAGAAAAGCATATCTACTCCTCTTTCTATTGTATACTTGTTTGTTGCTCTTTTGCTTTATGAGCTTTCTTTTGCTTAATGGCCATGGTTACTTCTACTTTTCCTTTACGCCTAGGTTTCTTTATGATCTTGGAGTGGGCCATGAAAACTATGTTTAACCATGGGGTGATTGTTGATACCTCTCTAGAATTTGTCCTCCCTTCCTCCAGCCCAAATTCCACATATGTCCTTCTGCATTGTTTTAGACTCATGTCCTTTAGGCTCTTCATCTGCTCTGTTTGGATTTCTTAAAGCCCACAGTTTCTTTCGTTTCAATGAATGCTTCTTCCCCACACCAAAGTGGTTTATTCCACTTCTCCGGTGGGATCTCTTCGCACCATGGTTTCCTCTGTTCCTCTGGTAGTCTACCCTCACTTTAGATGGATCTTATAAGTTATCCAATGGACTCTCCTTTGCTTGATGTTTGTCGTCCTAGTCACAATAGAGTTGAACCTATTGAACCCCAAACTAAAGGTGATAGATAGCTTGCTTTGAATTTTTCTCCAACCCGCACTAAGGAGTTTTGTAACAACTACTGATGCCTCAACCATCTAATTTCTCTTTAGTACTTTCATTGGGTAGACGGACTCCATAGAAATATAAGATGGAATTGTCCTTTTTCACATAGCCCATTCATGGGGGTAACTTGATATTGTGTCAATCCAATGCCCCTCCCTAGTGCGTTTATTGTGTTTTACATTTCCATTCAATTTGTTGATCTCAAACTACCAACACTTTGTATGTAGAGCAACTTCACACACTTTCCAATACTTGGGTTTGCAGAAACAAATTGCATTCAACCTATTTGTACTAAAGATTCTACATGGAAAAATATTTGATCTAACAATTCTAAATGATTGGGAAATCTGTAGAAGTACATGTATTATGTCTGTTATGTCTTTGTTGTCTATTGTTTTCTCGAGCTGCTACTTATATATTACAAGCAGATGTGCATGGATCCTTTGACTTGTGTTTTTGAAATATGAAATCAAGTTAAGGAGGCTATTTTCAGCCTGAATAGTTTGAATTCTATCGTATTCCATGCATTATTTTGTAAGAAAAAATGTTTTTATTGATACCCTCATCCAAGTAAGATATTTGTCTTGGTTTTGAATTTAGATGTTGTTCAAGGTTGGAGGGACTATTCACTACATTGATATATATTAAAGTATGAAACCGTGTTGATGAATATGGTATATATCCTAATATAGAATGAACCGGTATATAGGGGATATATATAAAGAGCCAGCATATTGAAATGGTTTTGTTCTCGTTGTAAATTGAACATTGATGTCTATAATCATTTCAATCAAAAATTCACGTACCCACTACATTGGCTTCCAATGAATCTCAAAATGTTTCAAATCATGTTGCTATTACATCCTAGGTGAATTCCTATCTCTATTGCATCCATTTTGAAATGCTTTTCATCTCATTATAAATTGATCATTCATGTCTATAATTATCTCAAGAAGTTAGGTACTGATTTAAGAGGCTGTAAATTTTATTAGTTGTTTTCCAGGATCGTTAGAATAATCAAACCCATAGTATTACCCACTTAGACATTAATTCATTTATTTTTTTCTTATTTGCCTAGTACATGAGTCCCACCATGTGCAAGTTGCTAATTGCCTATCCATAGAGGTCAAACTTGCCATATTTGAATCATGTAGCACTTGGGAAAGCCTTAGGAATCAAATCTGCTTTATTCCTGGCCTCCTAGGCACCTATCTGCTTTTTCTGATTTATACCCTGCTTTTTCAGTGTTTTAAGGCACATAGAAAAGCATGACTAGGTGAGGTGAACCTGTTTTATTCCCCTTTCATCCTCCACTCTTTCCTCCATGCAAAAGAATGTATGAGCTGCCATTTGAACACTCTTTATCTTGCCTATGCACCCTTGCTAATTTGTGGGCTCCATGATAGATTTGGGATCAGCTTTTTACACCTATGGGGGATTTGCCTATTTTGGGTAAGCCTACTTTAAGCTAGTTTTGGATGCTTCCTTATGGATTCGATTTCCTCATGTATTCTATATATTCAGAAGCATATTTTATTACAGGGTTGGCTATTGTACACTCAGTTAATACAATTTAGTGTTACAGCTCCATATTCAGTCTCCATTGTTGATAATTTTGCATGATCAATTGTTAATTGTTGTGGGTGAAATTAATCTACTACAGGCCTGAATTTCTACATGGTATCAGAGGCATTGTAGGTTGTTACTCTCCTTCAAAAATTGTTTTGCAGTTTCGACATCAAGACTGGGAGCCTTCTACTGATAGCCGGGACAGATTTTCTAAAGCTATGGATTCACAAAAAACTATCTTGACTCCCTTCAACTATTTTGAATGGAAAGAAGAGATGGAGATCTTGTTGATAGAGAAAGACCTCTACAGGGTGACTATGGCTACAGAAGCAGAGCCCAATGCTGCTGCAGAGAAGATAAAATGGCACAATCGGAGAGATGAGGCCTATGGCCTCCTATGTCTCAGTATTTCCCGAGACCTCCTTTTCCATCTCGATGGATTGACTTCACCGGATCAAGTATGGGAGAAGCTATGTGATATTTTTGGAAAGATAGATGAGATGAGGGGACATCATATCAAGAATGAGATGATTTCTCTGAGTCCCGGTAGCTTTGAATCCCTGCAGCTATATTTCTCCAAGTTCAAAGCACTAGTTTTGCAGCTGAAGCAGTGTGGTATCGAAAAGAAAGATGATCAGCTCGTATTGGCCATCCTCTCAAAGCTAGGACCTGACTACTCAGTATTTGTTTCGACCTTCTATTCCACAAAACTCACAGCTCGAACCTGGAAGATGCCTAGCCTTGGAGATTTCATGGAATCTCTCACACAAGAACAAGACAAGCTGGTGATGATGGGCACCATCAAAACTTCCAAAGACCAAGATCTGGTTGCTGGAGATTCGAGGGTGGATTCAAAAAGCAAAAAGAAAGCTAAAAATCCACCTGAGCAAAAGAGAGACAAAAAGCAGTCTCCGGAGGATCAACAAAGTCCCAAGAAAAATACCCAGAAGAAGAAAAACAAAGGTGATATGAACAAGTGCTCATACTGTTCAAAGGGAAATCACACTGAAAGCTCTTGTATGAAAAAGTAGATAGATATGATAACTCAACTGCTGGAGAAGAATGGCATCTCCCTTCTAAAAAGCTCAAAGAAGAGAGAAGGAGGATCAAGTTCTGATGACAGAGAGAGAGTTCATGCTCTAGTTGCTGGCACATCAAGCTCACCCAGTTTTATCATTGATTCTGGAGCGTCAAGACACATGGTTTCGACTAAGGAGGCCTTCTCCTCACTGGACAAGTCAAAAGGACCATCTATTGTACTGGGAGATGACTCTCTCACTGAAAGTTTAGGCAAAGGAAGAATAGATCTTGATCATGGGCAGTTCAACAATGTGCTATATGTCCCTGGTATCGCCTCCAACCTTCTATCAGTGTACCAGATGACCCACACTGGGTCTCCTAAGAAAGTCATATTCTCCCCTGATGAAGTTGAGATCACAGAAATCTCATGTGGTAGAGTCATTGCAAAAGGAGTTGCAAATCATGCTAAAAAGGTATACATGTTCTCACACTTCCTGCCTTACTCAAACCCCTCTGCTCTTCTTATCCATGCTAATGAAGCTAGCAAGATATGGCATGAAAGATTTGGCCATCTAAATTACAAGTATCTGTCTGATCTTAGTGAGAAAGAAATGGTCATAGGGTTTCCCAAGATAAAATTTTCCAAAGGAGTCTGCCAAGGTTGTATCCTAGGAAAACATCCAGAGCACAAATTTGAGAAAGCCGGCCATGACAGAACCTCTACACCCCTCGACCTGATTCACAGTGATGTTGCTGGCCCATTCCCTCATATGTCCATGAGTCAGGCCAAATATGCACTGACCTTTATTGATGATTTTTCCAGGTATTGTTGGGTTCACTTCATGAAACACAAGTCAGAAGTTTTTGGCCTATTCAAAGTCTTTAAGGCTTTGGTTGAAAACCAGTGTGGAAGAAAACTCAAGGCACTCAGATATGACAATGGTGGTGAGTATGTCAAGACTGAGTTTATTAACTATTGTGTAGATGCAGGTATTCAGATGCAGCATTCTATCCCCTACACACCACATCAGAATGGTGTTGCAGAGAGGAAGAAAAGATCACTGAAGGAGATGGCAACATGCATGATGGAGGCCAAAACTTTTCCACCAAAGTACTGGGCCGAAGCTATCAACTGTGCAGCCTATATTCAAAATAAGGTGCCTCACAAACATCTTGATGGCATAACTCCCTTCGAAGCATGGAGTGGGCACAAGCCAGATGTGACCCATTTCAGAATTTTTGGCTCAAAGGCATGGGCCAGGATTCCTACAGAGAAGAGGAAGGCTTTGTAGCCCCAAAGCCAAGAGTGTCTTTTTGTGGGATACTCTAAATATTCAAAAGGGTACAAGTTTATAAACTTGAGCACAAACAAATCCTTTATTGAAAGGTGTGTTCAGTTTGAAGAAGAACCCCTTGCAACAGTGGAAGTTGGTGAAGCCTCTTCACCACCTGAACCTC
>LPNX010404406.1:30946-56734 GCA_001517045.1 Pseudotsuga menziesii
TACAAGGCTAGATTGGTAGCTAAAGGCTACTCACAGGTTTATGGCATCGATTACAATGAGACCTTTTCCCCAGTGGCAAAGATGGATTCCATCAGGCTAACCTTAGCCATTGCAGCCTCAAGGCAATGGGAGGTACATCATATGGATGTAAAGTGTGCCTTCTTGAATGGAGACCTCACTGAGGAGATATATATGCAGCAGCCCCAAGGTTTTGCTACTGGCCATTCTCTTGTGTGCAGGTTGAGAAAGTCATTGTATGGGCTAAAGCAAGCCCCCAGGGCTTGGTATGCCAAGATAGATAGCTTCTTGCTATATCTGAATTTTGTTTGGTGCAAATCTGATTCAAATGTATATTTGAAGGTAGTTAATGGTTCATTAATGATCATTGTGTTATATTTTGATGACCTCCTCATTACAAGAAGCTCACAGGCTGAGATTGCTTCCCTAAAAGGAGCTATGAACCAAGCCTTCTCCATGACAGATTTGGGACTCTTAAGTCAGTTTCTGGGGCTTGAGATTTCTCAAACCAAAGCTGGAATCAAGGTGCACCAGTCCAAATATGCCTTGGATTTGCTGATCAAATTCAGAATGCAAGAGTGCAAAGCAAGCAAAACTCCTTTCCTTTCAGGAGTGAAGCTGTAGGAAGATGATTCTCCACCGATGGTAAACAATACTCTGTATAGACAATTGATTGGATGTTTATTGTATCTGACACATACTCGACCTGATCTTTGTTATGCAGTAAGTGTTGCCTCTAGATATATGGATCAGCCTCATGAGATCCAATGGAAAGCAGCAAAGAGGTTCCTTAGCTTTGTTCAGGGAATAAGGACCCATGGGATTTTCTATAAAGCCAATTCTGACCTTGAGTTAATTGGTTTTACTGACAGTGATTGGGTAGGTGATAGCACAGATAGGAATTTCACTTCAGGTTATGTGTTCATGCTTGCAGAAGGGCCAATCAGCTGGTCAAGCAAGAAACAGAGTGCCATTGCACTCTCATCTACAGAAGCTGAGTACAGAGGAGTTGTCAATGCAGCAACTCAGTGTTTATGGTTGCAAGGTTTACTTGGAGAGTGTGGTTTCGAACCTGAGTACTCAACTACCATCTACTATGATAACCAGAGTACCATTCGAATCTGCAAGGATCCAGTTCAGAAGCAGAGAACCAAACACATTGAGATTCACATGCACTACATCAGAGAGCTCGTGCATGATGGCACCATTCATCTACTCTTCTGCTCATCTTCAGAACAAGTAGCTGATATCTTCACAAAATCATTTTGTGAGAAGACCTTCAGCAATCTCAAATCACTGCTGGGGATTTCTGATCATGTTGTCAAAGCATGAGTGGAGACAAGATTCTACAATTTCTTTTTACAGTTTTACAGTCCATGTTTAAGGGAGTATTTTCCCAAGTTGGTTTTGCCTCTTTCCTTGGTTGTATGGACATTGCAGTATGTAAAGGGTGACTAAGCCTTGTTACTAGGCCCTATATTTTTTATTTATTACTCATAAATTCAGGCTTAAGGGGGGGGTGTTAGAATAATCAAACCCATAGTATTACCCACTTAGACATTAATTCATTTATTTTTGTCTTATTTGCCTAGTCCATGAGTCCCACCATGTGCAAGTTGCTAATTGCCTATCCATAGAGGTCAAACTTGCCATATTTGACTCATGTAGCACTTGGGAAAGCCTTAGGAATCAAGCCTGCTTTATTCCTGGCCTCCTAGGCACCTATCTACTTTTTCTGCTTTATACCCTGCTTTTTCAGTGTTTTAAGGCACATAGAAAAGCATGACTAGGTGAGGTGAACCTGTTTTATTCCCCTTTCATCCTCCACTCTTTCCTCCATGAAAAAGCATGTATGAGCTACCATTTGACCGCTCTTTAGCTTGCCTATGCGCCCTTGCTAATTTGTGGGCTCCATGATAGATTTGGAATCAACTTTTTACACCTATGGGGGATTTGCCTATTTTGGGTAAGCCTGCTTTATGCTAGTTTTGGATGCTTCCTTATGCATTCGATTTTCTCATGTATTCTATATATTAAGAAGCCTATGTTATTACAGGTTTGGCTATTGTACACTCAGTTAATACAATTTATTGTTACAGCTCCATATTCAGTCTCCATTGTTGATAATTTTGCATGATCAATTGTTAATTGTTGTGGGTGAAATTAATCTACTGTAGGCCTGAATTTCTACAAGGATCTTTGAGGTATTAGAATAATTCTGGAATCCCCATTTCACATCAGATATCTACTGAGATGAAAGTGTCTTTATTGAGATGAAAGTGGTTGTGAGGGAGAGGGCCATTTGAATGATAAGTTTGTTTTGATTCAAGGTAGGTTGATGGATTAGAAGCTGTTGCAATTCATCCAAGATTCCAATTGTCCCAATATGTTTGGAAGACCATGTTTGAATACATGTGTTTCCTTATTTATAGTTATAACAACACATTGGATTCTTTTCTTCATGAGATAAATTTCTCCCATGCCATTGCATGTTTGTTGTATAATGTGATGTTAATTGGAAAGCCCTATTTGCTATTGTGTAGTTATCTATTCTAAGTTGGACTATTCCTTATCTTTTGATAAATTGAAGTGTTTCATTTGGTTGTGGTATTAATTGCAGTATTCCACTACCTCATTTTAATGTTACATTTTCTGCCTTCTTTTACCCTCTAACAATCACCTTATCAGCGTATTTTTGCACCTCCTTGGGGAAATTTCTAGTTCGGATACTGCGTCTATATCCATAAATAATTAACTAATTGCACTAATCATGGTTGTTGAATAGAGTATTTTCAAATTTGGTCATAATCTCTAGGGATGAAGAGAACCACTTATACTATGAAACGAGAACTCGACACAGTTCTCATTTTTCTCTCTCCTAATTTTATTAGCTATTATTACCTCCGTTAAAAAAAGGGTTGATACCAGTATCACACATTTTCATTTTGAGGCATTTTTTGGGCCTTTGAATCATCTTTGTCGTAAAGTATTTTTAATTTATATTTTCAAGTGTGTTTTTTAGAAATTTAACAAAATAACATACATTTAGAAGCAAGTTATAATGAAAAGCATATACATTTTGCAATTTTTTCTTTAAAATAAGACATTTTTATGGACAAAATAAGTCATTTTTATTGACAAATTTGTAAAAATATCTAGAAAATAAAATCATTGAAAACCATTTCAATGGATTTTCAGAGATATTTTGTATAAAAATGATACTATTTTATATTATTTTCCAAAAAGTGACAATTCACATAAATTCAAGAAAAACTATACCATATATTTGTAAATAACATTTTAAAAACATTATATGTATAAATTTTATTTCTAAAATTAAGTTTGAATGTTAAAACATTACTAATATATTTTATTAAAAAGTTGTCAAATTTAACACTTTCTTGAAGACATGAAACTGATCAATAATATCATGCTGACCAAATTCTTCATTGAAAATGGAAATTTGTGAGCTTGGCTTCCTTCACTAATGTCAATGTCCTCTTCCATTGGGTCTTCTATGTTTGCAAGATGCCCAAAGTGCTCCTTTCAAAACATCCCTCCTAATGGAGGTTGAGACTCTTCAAGTGTTTCACTAAAATTTAAAAAAAAAATACATTAAAATAATTACATGGATATTACATTAAAAAATATTTATAAAAAAATCATCTTCCCTCTTTGAGAAAAAACCATCAATCTCAGTTATTCATAGCCTAAACAATGGAAGAACTTGCCCCATGTTTGGCGATGGGTTCAAAACTAGAAACCCTATGTATTGGGTAAGTGTCGAATTAAAACCTTGTAATATACATGATACTTATTATTCTAAGCTGAGAAAAAAAATCCAAGATTTAGAGGTAGGGTATTTTAGATTGAATAATAAAAAACAAGAAGTGAAGATATACAAGAATGATTTAGCAACATTTCTTAGATTTCGTGAAAGAGCCAGAAGCCACGTAAATGGAAACCTTCACTACACCACTCCACTATAGAGATCTTGAGACATCATCTTGAGTGTAGAAATGTCATAAAGTGTACAATGTATATTTATCTAAAAAAAATTATTTTAAAATTTGATAAAAATAATAAAAATGCAAACTAAGCAAGGATAGTTGTGTAATCTCAAGCAATTAAGACCAATAAGAAATTATCCTTATAAAATAAAATATTTTTTATAAAGAATATACAATTAAGATAATAACAAATTAATACAAGATCCACGAGGTGGCAATGTCCCCGACAATAGCAATTGTTTTTTAAGAGAAGAAAATTTGCAGTTGCATGAAGATATTATGAGTTGGTATTGTTAAATTGAGAATTATTGTCTTTGACAAGTTCTTCATTGCATGTTTTATAAACTTATAATTCTTTTATTTAAATATCATTCAATTTAATATGTATCATCATTAACTATCTTACCTATAAATAGTAAAAAACAAATAATGTATTATAAATAGTAAAAAAAGAAGTCATATAAGATATAAATTGTCATGTAAAGTAATTATTTGTTATTTATATTAAAGATAATAATATAAATTTTTAGATTTAAAAATAATATTATAAAAGTATATTTCTATTAAATAAAATTATCAATTATTTAGGACTAAATTGATGAGGATTTCTCATTCAGTTCTTTTTGAATTTACGACTCAACTAAGATAAATCATTACATCTCATAGAAGGAGTTGGATCAATAGCTTGGATTATAAAGGCCAAGTTGTATGAGACCAAGATGAACATATTAATAACAATGATCCAACCTATATTGTATATTTTCTTCACTGATAAGAGCAAGCATAAACATGATTAAGGGTAATTAGAATAAACATAAGCATGCTGATTAAGAGTAATTGGAATACTAGGAGAAACACATATAATCTTTTGACTAGCTCTGTGACATATACTATTTCTTAAGATTAACTATGTGACATATACTATTTCTTCATATTAAGTATAAGATTAATAGGAAATGAAAAATAAACTTCCACCTTGTAAGCCTTTGTTTTATCTCCAAAACAAAACTTCACACATTGTTTTTCCTTTATCATATCTATTTGATAGAGACATCAACTAACACTTCGACACAATTCTATTTCTTAAGATAAGTATTTCATTATCATATCTATATGATAGAAACATCTAGTTACACATATTTTGATTTATAGCATACTTTAGTAAAATGAATATTGTTCAAATAGAAAATGGTAGTTTCTTTAGAAAATAATAGTATAGACCCTAAACCATAACATAACATTGGTTATAATAAAAATTAAACTTCAACCTTCTGAGCCTTTGTTTTATGTCCAAAAGACACATAATCTCCCATTAAACTAAATATCCAATAAACCAATGTGCGGAAGTTAGTTGAATATTCTCAGAAGCTATATTACCATAATTACATATGTCGGGGATATATTGAATATATCATGATACTTTCCTTAATGAAATATATTGACATTGAAATAGTGTCATATTTTTATACATTCAATATATTGCGAACATATTGTGAGTTGATAGAATATATAAACCTGCTCCTTGAAAACGGAGTAACCTAATTACCCGACCATTTGCACCGATCGGATGACCTGGCTTGCATGAGCTATCGCATTACGCATTGCTGGTCATCAGATTGGTGCAAATGGTCAGGTAGAAAGTTTACTCCCTTGAAAACACACCAAAATTAGTGATTAAAGTAGTGGATTGGATTTTTTGGGCTCATTGGATTTACCTTTTTCATTTAGTCTGACACCTCTCAGAATACACATATGACAATACACACTTGCAATATAGAATGTCACTTATAGTGATGCATATGTTGATGGAAATGACAACGAGATTACCAGGAAGTTGTTTCCAATGGAGTGGCAGGGATTATGAAAGGCGCTCAACGCAGCTGCTTTTGGTATGAAGAAGAATTTGAATAAAATATTCATTGTTGTTGGAGTGGCAGGGACTTGAAACCATGCTAAGGGCAGCTGCTTTTATGAAGAAGAAATTGAATACAATATTCGACTGGCAGAGATTCAAAACGTGCTCAACGCAGCTGCTTTTAGTATGAAGAAGAAATTGAATACAATCTGTTTCGCCGTAAATTTGTAAATTTTGTAAACCTGCTGAATAACTTATCATTATTTTATTTTTGCATCACACAGATTTCCTAGCTTGAATGTGTTTTTTTTGTTTTTGGTATGAAAAAGAAATTGAATACAATCTTAGTTGGTGTTTCACCTTAAAGAGATAAATTTTGTAGACCTATGGAACTGAATTGTAATAACTTACCATTGATTTTTGCATCGCAAAGATTTCCTAGTTTGAATGTGGATATATAAGAATTTCTTTGTTTATCCACCAACTAGGAAGAAAACGCTTCATGTTCTGGAGAACATAAGCCAGAGAGATCTTAATACAGTATCATTTGTTTTATATATATATCTATATATATGTGCAAGCAATAAAAAAATAATCATTAGTAAAAAATTATAAGGATTTCTTTGTTTATTTGGTTGGTTACAATTAGTAAGAACATGCTTAACGTTATGGAGAGCACAAGCCAAAGAGAAGGGAGATCATTTTTACAAATGTCGTGGGAGAGGAAGGATGGTTTCAAACTCTGGGGGTTTTGTTCGAAAATTATGGGAAAGAACAGTAAGAAGAAAACACAAAAAAGAATGGAGGTCTGGTGACCTCCATGGAATGGTGAAGGAGAGACCAGGAAAGAAGATGGAATTGCAGGGCGGTTGGAGCATTCTTTAGTAAAGGAACAAGACTGTCAATAGTAAAAGCCCTTTATATTTATGATTTTTTCAATATGTTTCATTACTGTGAGGAATTGAAAGTTAAATATTTTACTGGTACATTTTAATTAAATATTTACTCTCCTTTCTCTGAGACATGAACCCAACTAATTTAGATGATCATCCACCATTATAGCACTGCATTCAAGGGAAGGTGATTGCAATTAAGACTGGTACAAAACCACATGTCACTTCTCCATTAAAAAAACATAACTTTTGTAAAATAAAAGATGCGTTGAAATAAAGGGCCATCAAAATCACATAAAAATACAGCACAATTTTGTCACAAAATAGGGCCAAATATGATCACACTTTGCAGAACAATATCTCACTACATTCCTCCCCAAAAGCCTCCTTCTAGGTAAAAAAAGATTTGCAACTATGAAAATTTGCAGTTCTAAACATCTACATTCCAGTCAAAGTTTAATTATTCAAAGCTTATACAATATTTATGCTTAGAAAAGGGATCCAGAATAATCAAAACAAGAAAAAATTCTCAATGGGATAGGTTTCCCAGAAACTCAGCAGCTGTGGCAATGGCTCCCCCATTTATTGCTGCTTGAATAACACAATCATGTCGAGGGTTGGATTCGGTGAGAGACAATGCCGCACCAGCAAGTGCTCCTCCTAACAGTGCATTTTTCTTCACAGATTAAAACAACCAAAAACAGTCATTTCAAGCAACCTCATATCATAAACAATAATATCTATTGATTAGAGATCATCATTTTCTCACCCAGCCATGAACACCATGTTCCTCTTGCATTGCATATATGCCATTCTTGAGTTCATGAACATCACGTGTCTCCTGCATGCCATATGTCATTCCTGAGTATACTCCAGCTACCAAACCTGCAATACAGGCCCATTGCAGAGATTGTTTACAAACGGAACACTTTTGAAAACATAGACAGATTTCTAAGTTTTTAACATAAAAAACAACAAATGGAAGTTTTTGTTGCATGAACTGAATAGCCCCAAATGTCTTTAAAAGCAATAGCAGGAGCACGAAAAAGACACAGAAGAATGGTTGCAGCATTAGCACACCGCAAACACACATTAAACAACAACGAAGGTGCTTCATCCTTGTATCTGATTTTAATATATCTTGAATGGATGTTTTAAATAAGAAAAGTGTTTTAAAAGAAGTATAAAGGAATAATTTAACACATTGAAACCATTTTCAATTCCCTAAATGCAAAAATCTGCTCAAATATCTTGTTTGGCCAAAATACACCTCTTGTTTTGAAAGACAAGATTTTTTTATTGTAATATTCATGGTTTTTTTTATTGTAATATTCTTGGTTTTTCAATAGAACGGGCCTGCTAAATGGATTAGAATTTATGGAAGTTCGATCTGAACCATTTGTATATTCCTCAAAAATATAC
Source organism: Pseudotsuga menziesii (assembly GCA_001517045.1). Lineage (NCBI taxonomy): Eukaryota > Viridiplantae > Streptophyta > Pinopsida > Pinales > Pinaceae > Pseudotsuga > Pseudotsuga menziesii. The sequence continues at coordinate 39,145 of LPNX010404406.1, forward strand.
CCCAACTCTAATTATCAAATAAAGCAATGTAACCATCTAAAAAATACTATATGTTCTCTCCAATGCACAATATATAAATAAGTGAAAAATATTAGCAAAATGGATTGACTTTGAAAAGAAAAGAAAAAATCCGACCTGAAAGCCATCGTTTTGTCCAGATCTAGATCAGGAAATCACTAGCTTAAGAAATCTGGAATTGTATAAATAGATAATAAGGATATTGTATAATTATTTGCACCCACAAAGACCAACAGCTCCCAGCTTGTTGCAGTCACCTCCAGCAAGACGGGAGCCCCACCGAATGAAGGAATATACAATAATGAAGGATTTGTTGTATGGTTTTTTCAGAATTCTGAAATGTATAGTTTTTTTTTGTGTATATATTAATATAGAGAGACTAACACAATTAATAATGTTTACTAGGTCTTGCCACTAAAAACCCAAGGCAAATCGCAGAGGGAATACTATGTTCTTCTATCACAAGGCTTGCCTACACTCAAAATTTGTCAAGAATTGATGCATGCAATGGGATTTATTTAGTTTATATAGAGAATGTTATGGCCGTGATTACTCAAAGCAAGTATGCATGCACAACTCAAGACAAGCTCCGACGTTCCACCATTGCTACAAAGCTCCTCTCAGTAGCCTCAAAACCAATCCCAACAAACAACAACAGTTTTCCAACGAACATTCGGGCTTCAAACTCCAATAATTCAATTCTGGGAGGTTTATGCAGCAAGACATTGGAGGAACCTTGAAAACCGGAAGCAAAAAGCTTCCTTCATTATCAAAGAAAAACTAGTTCAGGAATGTATGAAAAGAACCTAACGGACCATTTGGAGAAATTACAGATAGAACGAGAGAAACCGAGTGACAAACCTTAACCAGCAATGCCGAATGAGAATTTGTACCATTAAATGCCCCTTGAACATGACACTAAGCTAACAGGTGCTATCAAGCTAGGACGGGAATAAATGAACCTGCATAGCTATCATCATGCGAAATCTGAAAGCATTAAATGAACCTGCAGAGCTACCATCATGCAAAATCTGAAAGCAGAATGAGAGCAACCGAGTGACAAACCTTAACCAGCAATGCCACCCAGGGGTTAAATTTGACAGGCACCGTTTCCCATCAGTGAAAAAAAATTGACGATTTTGTTTTTAAAAGTGCCCTACTTTTAACTTGCAAGAAAAAAATTTACCCTTCAATCTAAATTTTTCCTAAGGACCAAATAAGTTGTGAATTTGGGTCGAATAGATGAACACTTCATAAATTTACCATGGTTTCATTGTGGCCATAACGAAGGCATAGAAGTCATGCCAAAAGTGTGGTTTCCTTATTTTCCCATGCATTCTACACAAGAATATTTAGGTTTCCTTTATGGCACCTGTGAATGTGTGAGAAATTCAAACCAGATAAGCTCATATTGGCAAGGGATTTTGGTATTGTCTCAAAAAATGAATTATTAAAAAAAGAATTATTGCAGAGATCAAGATCATGGAGTCTTTTGAAACTGGGCAGAAACCTAGGTATCGAGCCCTTAAAATGGTTGTCACCAAAATCGACCCCTTAAGAGGGTTATCACCAAAAATCCATTTTTTCTGATTTATCACCAAAATCCATTTTTTCTAATTTGGGCATGTTACATTTGGCAAGGCAACGTTTGGAACGATACCAACAAGCTCATCCTGATCAAGATCCAAGCTCCCAGGATCAAGATCCAAGGTCGACTAGGTGACAGCATAGGTTCCATGGTATGTTTCCATTGATCGTGTTTTGCAGGATCAAGATATTGAAGAGATAGGAGGGGATATGGCCTCTGATAATTTTGATATTAAGATAAAACCACTAGATATATTTTTTTATCTATTTAGGTATTGTAATTCCTACAATCATAGCTACAGTTCAATATTGTAAGAAAAAATTAAAAATTCTTTATATAGAGTGAGATTTGTTCTTATAGGTGAACTTAGTGTTGCAGTTGAGAGGTGTTCCATCTGATTTTTATCCATGGGATTCCCCTCCATTGACAGAGTGGGATTGAAGCATTCACAAGCAAAAATTGAGATTTGCTCTTACAGGTGAACTTAGTGTTGCACTTGACAGGTGTGCCATCTAGCTTTTATCCATGGGATTCCCCTCCATTGACAGAGTGGTATTGAAGCATTTCATAGTGAAATCAACACGTTATGGACTAACCTCAAAGTGCCCTTTATCTCTAACAATAACGGTTCCATAGGGGATAAGCTAAGCATTTGTTAGCAGCGCAGACATCCAACATAAGATGCTAAATAATAGAGAGAGATTGAGGCCGTAGTTGGCTCCGAAACTCTCAAAACCACTTGATTAACAGATTTAATAGTTATTTTTGATATATTTTCTCTATGGAGCTTGAGCATTCCCCTACATTTAAGTGTAGGGGAAGCCTCCACAATTCTCCTTTCTTTTACAAATTCTATTAAAAAAAATATTCATTATGGAATCCATAAAAAGTAAGTTTTGTATAAAAAAAATCAATTGAATAGGAGGATACACATTTCCAGATATGGATGTTGGTTTTATAGACTTCAGTTTAAATATGCATGAAACAAATATGAGTTGGAATGAAATCTGAGCATATGCTATTTTAGTGGTTCACAGAGACGGGTAAGGTGGGTTGGGAAATGTTTTTATATTATTGCAATGTTAAATTATAACTGTGGAGAGGTGGGAAGTTTTTTAACCGTATAATTAATTTTTGGGTGGATCAAAAAGTTGGAGGAGGATTTCCAGTACAAAGCAAGGAAATGAAATGGTAAATAAAGAGTTACACTGTCAAACTTATCCATAACTTCCCATTTGAAACAACAAATTTGATATCCAATGGCATAACTATTTACGAAGATGAATTTCCAGAATGCACTAACCTTGTGAGTTGTTGCGAAAGAAATTTGTTTTGGAAGGGTTCCGCATCCAGCTAATGAACTTCGGGTATATGGATGAAGAAAATTCATTCTTCTCTCTTGTGCTCTCCTGCAAGAAATCACAAGGTTCTCCTTAATGTTTTCCTGCAAGAAATTGCAAGGTTCTGCATTCTCATACCAGGGTTCTCCCTGTTTCCACTTTGTCCTGCAAGAAATTGCAGGGTTCTCCTTAATGTTTTCCTCCAAGAAATTGCAAGGTTCTGCATTCTCATACCAGGGTTCTCCCTATTTCCACTCTGTCCTGTTGAGTCTTGATGCTGGATTCACATAGGAGATACGTTTGGGAAAAAAATAGTACTTTAAATGAAAAAATATCCCATAACTCACCCTAATCTCTTTTTTGCTGAGAGGAAAAATGCATTGAAGTGGAAACTAGCTGTGGTATCAAATTTTAATATTACAACAATTTTTTTATTACCTCTCGAGGCTCTCCTATTGATGTCATTTATTGTTTCTCTGTTCAAGCCTTGACCGAGATACATTTTTTTATTCTGTACTACTATTTTTCTTGTTCGAGGATGGGCCAGTCACATCCTCATATCCTGCTATGAATGTCATTTATCAATTCCATTTCCTTAGATCAACGACGATGCATGTAAAATATAATACGATCTTTTGACTTAGTCTGTTGGAGTAAGTTCATTTAGGAGTATTTTGCACGTTATGTTTTTATGAAATGTAATTGCCAGTACACCAGTGGGAGATACCGGTTATCCAGTAATGCATTTGTCATGACTCGCAGCATTTAGGGAATGGAGCATTTATCGCCGCCTAAACATACAGACTCGCAGGTGTGCATTAATGGAAATCCAACCCAAAAATTCATTCACTCGGCAGCCACAATTACTTAGACTCGTCACTTCAATGTAGTATAGTCACTTCATATTTAAAAATATGATATATAAAATTTAGATCCGACCAAATTTTAACAGTGCCCGTCAAATTGACAACTAACAAAATTAAATGAACTTCATGTTTGACATGTTTATTCCACAACCAATTGTATTTTACTCGTAAAAAGTGCAAAAACTTTCATACGGGCGTCAATTTTAATCACTGATGCCACTGAACAAGAATTTGTACCAGTAAATGCTCCTTGAATATAACACTAAGCTAACAGGTGCTATCAAGATAGGACGGGAATAAATGAACCTGTAGAGCTACCATCATGCAAAATTTGAAAGCATTTTACCATCATGCGAAATCTGAAAGCATTAAATGAACCTGCAAAGCTACCATCATGTGAATTCTAAAAGAAAGCATTATAGCAGCATTGCTGATATCAGCGCACTGCCAGGTTGTGGGGCACACAAATCCAAGGCAACGTCATTTCACTAGACCAATAATAAGTTAAAAAAATAGACATTTAGGAAATTAAAAAAATTAAAAAAATACGAAACCTTAGTTTAAATTCTATGTTTTTTTATAGCACTACAAATTGCTCCAAATAATCCTTCTGTGCGATTCATATATATCCCCTTGTCGGGGACATAATAAACTCTTATTATAAGAGAGAAGGTTAATATACTAATAAATTAATAATAATAATAAATTTCATGATATCAAAGAGATTTGTTCACTTTGACTAAAAATCAAATATATCAACATAAAGTTCAATAATTGCTATACTATAATAATAATAAAAATATTATATTATAGTAATAATAATAAATTTCAAGATATCAAAAGGATTGGTTCACATTTGCAAGATTTTCGATCAATATCCATGCTTCTTTATCTCCTATGATAGTTTTTTTAAATAATTAATCTTGTAATTCTTGATAGCATCCAAAAATACTATGAAGGATCCAAAAATAATACATTAACTATATTGTATTTTTGTTTTTCAGGATGGAGCAATATATTTTTTAGCTATATGTTACGTGTTTGAGATTTAAAACTGGTTATTGTAAATTTTATTCATTTAACAATTATACATTAAAAAGTATTTCTTTTGGTTCAAGGTAAAAGTTTATGACCTTATATTTAAATCCTCAAATTTAAAAATGGTTATTGTAAATTTTATTTGTTTAGCAATATGGTTCAAGCTAAAATTTTATAACTTGAAGAGGGAGGAGAGAGCGTCGCTCTGCGCCTTTAGCCCCCAAACTCCCTTGGCCGCTAAAGAGCGGCCCCTTACTGGTGGCGCGATTCTGAGAATCGCGCCACCAGTAAGGGGCCACTCTTTGGCGGCCAAGGGAGCTAAGCGCCACCAGTACTACAATTGCGACGTGATCGAACACATCTCTCAGGATTGTCCGTTTTACTAATTGGTATGACAATATTTATGATCCCGAGTATAATCCGGTGGCGGGAATTCCTCCATGCGAGGATGGATTTTTCATTAATTCTCCCTGTCATGATTTTGTATGGAGTGGGACCTCCTCCTCTATTATCAGCGGTATTGTCCAAAATATTATGGCAAACAATCCCCGAAGAGTCATTCCTGAATCCAAGGTATAGTAACAATCCAAGAAAATTGATCGAATTACAGAACGTAATTAAATCTTTTCTTTTTCTTTTTGGTGATTAATGCCAGATCTGTGTGTCTGATTCTTGGCGCAGGTCAGAGGATTTGCAACTCCAGCCGAGGTGGATCAATGGCTGCAGGCCAATCCATTGCAATGCACGGGAGCTCTTCATTTCATTTTAGGGAATTCAAGTTCCAACTCTACAGTGCAGAGGTTGGGGTATGGCATCCAAACTAATTCAAATACAAATCCGAAGCGGGGATATTATGAGGATCCCACTTTGAAATTCCAGATGCCGCTTCAAATCGCTGCAGAACGAGAGATTGCTCAGCATTTAATGGGAGGTGAGTCTTCAATTCATCTTATCCACCTTCCATTTTGTGTAAAGGATTTTTGTTTCTTTACAAGCGGTTTCATCATCGTAAAGACCACTCACATAAATTTTTGGAATAAGGACAAGTGCCATTTTTTTAAATGGTAATTTTTTAAAAATTAATTTTGTGATTAAGATTATAAGTATTTACTAGCGTGAATGGGTGTGGCTCAAATTTTATTAGGGTTTAGCTTTAGTTGTGGATTTTCTTAGTAAAAAATATTAAGTATTCACTAGTTAAAAAATGATATTATTGCAAATAATATCACCTTTGTAATTAGGACAATATTTTGAAATATATGCCAAATTTTGGTTTATGTGTTTTATGTTTTGTGTCATGCTAGTACTAGCTTAGTCCAGTTCAAATTGTGGATTTCCCAAGTAAAAAAATTAAGTATTCATTAGATTAAAAAAATGATATCACCTTAATGATTAGGGTAATATTTTAAAATATAAATAAATGCCAATTTTTTTATTAACTTAGGTTGCGGACAATCCTGAGAGATGTGTTCGATCACGCTCCGCTCCCTTGGTCTCCAAAGAGCGGCCCCTTACTGGTGGCTCAATCTTCCTCCAAGATTCTATAGAAATCATTGCACCTCCATACTTCACAAGCATACAAGATTTAAGAGGGATGACAAGAGTTTCAAATAGGAACTTCTTTTTATCCCACATGACCACATTGGTTGATTTACAATTATTTTCAAGACCAAAATCAGCTTTCCACCCTCCATTAATTATTTTCTTAGTGCTATAGTTCCAATTGAGCTTGTGATGAGAAGTTAGTTCCTCTAGATTTTTATTATCATAAAGATTGTACCACCAAAAAATTACTTTAAAACATATATAAAAGAAAAATTTAATCATATTACCAAGATGCTTGCAATGGCATATATAATAAAAGTTTCTTTTAATACATGGTTTATATATATATAATATGAATGTACAATTTATATATCAATAACATATATAATAAAAGTTTATTTTAATATATATATATAATTTTAATTTTAATTTTTTATTATTAAAATATACATTTTGTTTTAAGATAAGTTATTTCTATTTAATTAACATAGATTCATTTTAAACTAGATTCACTAAAATATCAATAGAGATATTCCTTTTAAGTATAAATTTTTTTTATCTCAAATTTCTACATTTTAAGAAACATTTACACCTAAACAATTGTTTGACCCCTTTGATGATTAAAATGGATTTATGATATTTTTTTTATAAATGTATATAGGTTTTTTAAATAATTTTCATTTAGATATATTTTTTATTTTATGAGTCACAAATTTTTTAATTAATTTTTATTTTTTGTAATTTAAAGTAATATTAAATTATGTATAAAGCACATTTAAATGTAGTAATATTTTTTATAAAAACCATCAATATAAATTTTAATTTATAAAAATTAAAAAAAAAAAAAATAAATGTTTATACTTTGCATATGGATATGAAGTATAGTTGTATCGTTATAAAAGAATGAGTTATGACCAAATATGATCTATGATTTCAATTGACCTTTAGGGTTAAAATGGTTTAATAATGCGTAACTATTAAAAGATGGTAACGCATATGGTGAAGCAAATACTATATTAATAGCAAAATACAAATAAAATAGGAGCAAATCCGGTGCTCAATTATCTTTATTAACGTAAATCGACTCGAATCTTTATTAAATACAAATAATATAGGAGCAAATACGGTGGTCGATCAACTTTATTAACGTAAATCGATTCGACGGCCTCGTGAAGAATGGTCATTCAGCCCGCTCGTGAAGAATCTTCATTCCTATATACCTGCAACATATATACACAATTACAAGATCTCGTTCACTTCCACTTTTAGATAGAGAGGGCGAGAAAGAAATCCAATTCAAAGCTTGGGAATTATATTATACTTACCTCCCGACCATCATAGTGGTGGCTTGTGGATTGGTTCCAGGGCTGTCTCTGAAAGTTGAGCCATCTACAATCTTGAGACTATCAACTCCTTTCACCTGATACTTGTCATTAACCACATAGCCAGCTTCACATCCTCCATGATAATGCCACATTGTGCCCACCGTATCACGGCAGAACTGAGCCACGGCTGCATCATCCGACATGTTCTTTGGCAACGCCTGTCCACTGAAGTTGATGTGATTAAACGAGTTAAATCTCCTCAGAGACGTTGTGTTCAGGAGTTTAGCGACCACCCTCACGCCTTGCACGCATTTCTGGACGTCCAGAGATTCAAAATAATAATTGTATCTAACAGACGGATTTTCTCGAGGATCCCTGTTGCGTAACCGAAGCTCTCCCCTAGATAATGGAAATGCCACCTTCTCACCAATGCTTTGACTATAAACGTTCTTCTTGTTGGAGCCGTGTGGCGATGCGCTGCCATTTACAAAGATGCTCCCGTACTCGAGGTAATTTTGAGAATCTTTAAGAATACCTACTACCTGTATGTTACTGTAGAATTTGTGAGATGACCACGTTACGGATGCACGCGGATTGTCTTGAATCCTTTGGCCTACGAAGGGCGAATGTAGTACTAGAGGAATATTCAATTCTTTGAGATGTTCAGATGGCCCGATTCCGCTCAAGAGGAGCACTTGGGGGCTGCCTAAGGCTCCTGCAGTAAGGATTACCTCGCTGGAACGTGATGATTCATTTAGAAAAACTTGATAAGAGCGGCCATGGCCATCGATGAATTCCACACCACTTGCCCTTGGCTGCTGAGAGGAGCCATCCTTCGTTTCTGCATGATCTAACTCATACTCAAAACACTAAATCTATATTGAATCTACATCAGTCTATTGCTCTAATATTGGCTATAAATGTTTTGATATTTACCTAGACAATATTCGCAATAGACAATATTCGCAACGAATGTTGTGAAACGTCAGTCATGTGTAGGAGAAACATAAACGTAGAAACGGTGTCATGTGTTTGAATAAATTACCTTGTGCTGGAGAGTTGAAGAGAATCCTGCTGACGGTAGCATTGAGAAGGACTACAATATTATCGGGATTGGAAGACTTGAGAAGGTCAGCTGCTGTGTGTCTCTTGCCATTGCTGTCGAAGATGGTGGCGCTGATCTTAGTTCCGTCCAAATGATCCAACGTATATCCATTGTATGGAAGAACCCCTGCTTCCAGTAGGCCATCTCTCATAGCCGATGACCAAGGCGTGAGCTGATACGGTTTGAAGGCAATCTGGTTCTCCACCCATTCATACGACTCCTCTACAAGTCCCTCGTCCCATCCCATATTACGAACATATTCTCTGCTCGCCCTGCTGTAGAAGCCGGCGTTGATAGCAGTTCCGCCTCCCAGAACTCTGCCTCTAGCGTTACTCACCCCATCCTCTGAAACAAACGTCTGCGCTACGGAAGTGTAGTTGTCGCTCTCAATCAATGGCTTTCCAAAAGCATCGACCTTCTCTATGTCAGGATCTCCATAAGGAGATCCTCCCCTCTCCACTACCAAAACTGAATACTTGGTAGACAGCGTTGCGGCCAAGGGGCAGCCTGCCGTTCCTCCTCCAACGACAATGTAATCATATTTTCTAGCAGCTGCGCTCTCGCCATCCACACTCATAAACTTAAACGGAAAATCTGTAAATCAACATAACCCCGCAGAAAACAAAGAATAAGGCATGAATTCAACCATATCATCTCATCAAATATATAAAAAAACACGCGATTTCAATATGATCCCATGGTCTTACCCGAGGGTCCTGTCACTGCCTGAGAAGAGTATAAATTCTGATTACCGCTCAAAATAATGAGCAGAAGCAGAAGCCATGCATGAATATTCACTGTAAACATTATGATAGTCATCTCGCTCACAAGTAATTCAACTAGTTCACTCTTTTTCAAGGCGTGTTTTGATTTCACTGTCTCTGGGCGGGCTCTATTTATAAGCTCTTGCCCTTGGATTGCCTATGCATCGCAAGAAAATAATTATCACACCTCAGGTATTATATATACCTTTGACATTCTCCCATAAATTAGTCCATGAAGTCCAAATAGTAGGGTAGAAAGTTTACTCTCATGATAGGTGAAGTCCAAATAGTAGGGTAGAAAGTTTACTCTCATGATAGGTATTAAAATTAGGTATTAGTGTGGATATATACCTTTGACATTCTCCCAGAAATTAGTCCATTAAGTCCAAATAGTCGGGTAGAAAGTTTACTCACATTATAGGTATTAAAATTAGGTATTAGTGTGGATATATACCTTTGACATTCTCCCACTGAATCGTTGATAATTCCTTTCAGGCTTGCTATTTTCTCTGCCTGATCGTTTCAATGTTGCTATTTTCTGTGCGGTATCGTTGATAATTAATTAGAAACTTGTAGTGTTCTCTACGTTATCGACGGTAGTTCATTTCAATATTGTTACATTCTCTGTATTGAAAATAAAAGTCCACCTTTACTACAGTACGTAAAATCAATCAACTTAGAAAAAACGTAATTAATTGAACACAAACTCAATTAACTTAGAAAAAAAGTAATTAATTGAACACAGGATATTTCTCTTATAGTTGGCGCGATGGAAAAAAAAGTAGGAAGAAAACACACGGAACAAGTTAGCTTTACCCTCACGAAAAGAACTTCTCTGCATTGAAAAAACACTTCATTACACCAGCTTCATCGCATCAGCTTCTTGTAATCCTCATTACAGCTACGAAAATATTACAAAATCGTGACTTCTGGATAGTTAAAAATTGAAAGTCCAAATGTTTAGTACGTAGAACATTCATCATCAATAACGACTATCATGATTTTCTCTGCTAAATGCGTGAATTTAACTCATTGAACATAATGTTGAAAAGAAATCATTGAACATGTGAACCAAATCCGCGCCGCCGTTCAGAACAATGCAATGCATGACTTGAATTAATGAATATCTGATATTCCAAATAAGCTTTCAAAGTGTCAATTTGTTCGTTAGCATCACTTCTAGATCAATTGACATGTTATCCCAAATCTTTTTTTCCTACACTTAAATGGTCTATTTTATACACATATCTAGGCTTAATATTAGAAGAAGTTTTATATTAAATAATAATTTACTAATATGTTTTATACACTTATCTAGGCTTAATATTAGAATTACTTTTATATTAATTATTAATTTACTAACACGTTTTATTATACTATTTAAAGAAACCAATATTTTTTTTTCAATTTCATACACTTAATTTATAAAAATATATATATTAATTTTTCAATTTTATACATTTATCTTAAAAGAATATAGATAAAAAAAAATTCAATTTTATACACTTATCTAAACTTAAATTCAGAATTACTTTTATATTAATTATTAATTTATAAAAAAGCTATTATAACTATTTTAAATAAATCTTGTTATTTTATTATAAAAAATAAATATTATTATTATAAATTAAAACTTACAACTCATTTTTGGGAAGAATATTACAAACCAAAAATGTCTTGTGTTTATAGCAAATTTATATATTATTATTAATGTATTATGTCTTTGTTGTGTATGGTAAGACACTTGAATTAATCATTTTTTATTAAGATATTTTATTTTATTTTTTAAATATTTTTGATAGAAAGTCAATAATAAAACAATTGTAATGATTAATTTTGTTATTAATCAAAGGATATTGAAGGAGACATAAGTAGACATAAGTAAAAATACTTGTTAAAGACTCTTTGTATAGCTTCTCAGTGAGAACTCAAGGTGCACCGGGCATCTTCCCCAAAATTAGGCCACAACTCTTTCTTGAGTGCTAAAGAGCAAGAGGCTCATAAATGACCAAGTCCTAGAAAAAATACTATATAATAGTATGTCCATTTTTTCCTTATCGTTCAATGAACGGGCTCGAGGGTTCTAGAGCAAGTGATTTGGATGCTAGATGTTTTCCCCGATGTGGTTATTAGTGTAATTCTATGTTTTCGTTATGTTGCTTGAATGAGAGATAGATGGTTATGATGTTTATTGATTGCTTCATATCATGTATTTACATGTATGTGTGTACATCCATTTGCTTACTTATTGTTTATAATGTTTGATTATTTTTTTATAGAAAATTGTGACTTAACTTGTATTGTCAAGGGGTGGAGTGGCAAGACTTGTATCCCTTGTAGAAACACCTGGAGAGATAACTGGTTTAACTTGTCACTACAAGGTTTACTTAGTTCTTATTGAAATAATGCATTTCCTTCTTCTTTTGTGTAGATGCACTTGGTGAAAAAAAATTGGCTATAATAGGGAAACAAAGACATACTACCTATGCTTGACTACCTCACAGCTTAGATGACGAACATACATATAGTCCTAACTTAGTGATTCTTATTACGGTTGTTGGTGTTGTTGTTTATGCAAGGTTGGGTTTAATTGTACCTATGTTTACACTCGTTACCATTATTACTTATGTTCTTAAGACCTTGATTTAGCTTAAACATATACTTGACTTTGATATGTTTTATTTTGTATGGTATAAGGATTATGATATTGAATCGTATCCCTATGTTAATTAAGGTTCTTGTATACAATGTTAAAGGAAAGTATTAGGCCACTCATGGCATATTACATATGCCATGAATTATGGCTTTATCCTCAGTTCACGAGACCATCATTGGGGTTTAAGAATTACATTGTAAATATTTGTCCCAACATGTTTTGGAGTTGTATGAAATATAGTCTTTGGAAATCACGTAATGGTGGAAATGGTGGCGAAGTTAATGTGCGTTGGGAAATGGGGTCTCAAGCCTTAATCTTGGACTATCGTGGAGGTATGAGTCATTTGCATTTTCAGTGGGTGATCTATGATCGGCTCTCTAGTTTGTATCGTGGCATGAGGTTTGGAGGTCAGCTGCACTTGGAAGGTTTCTCCTTTGTTTTGGTTTTGCAACACTTATTTATTTGTTGTTTCGGTTTGGAGGTTTGGCATACTCCTCATCCTTTGTTCTTGGTTTTGCATGTTGCAAGGCCTTCACTGCATGGGTCGTGGTCTTCCAAGTGGTCGACGCATTACCCTTCATGGGTAAGCCATGTTTACAAACATGTGTAAAACTCGTTCCTTTGTGTGTGGTTGTGTTTGATAGAGCACAAAGCTCGTCATTTGGATGAGAACATGGTTTGGGTTTTTAGGGTTGCGACTGAATATGGTTTGCCTATAATTGATGTAAAGAATACAGAGATGCGTATATGATTTGGGGTTTTTGTTGGGTTTGGCACCTTCAGGCCGAGACTAGTGTGGTTCAACTTTGTAAATGAATACTTTGGTTGATAGTGTTAATATTGTGTTCATGGTGATTTATTAGAGACTCTTTTTTTTGTTAATATGTTGGGTATTGATAAAATGGTGACAGCACCACTACTTTCAATAGTGCATTGGCTTGGAATTGTGACTATGTAGTTTCTTAAATATAATTTATAGTGGTTAATTTGTATAACATTCACTACAATGTGTATATCATGGTTAGGATTCTTAGTTGGAAATGTTTAGACTCTGTGTAAATTCATGTTCGTTCTTTATTTGGATATATTAGAAGTGTTGTTTGGCTTTAGAGTCATGCAATTACTGGCAATGGCACTATTTCCATCTAGCATAGTGATTGTGTTCCTTATGGTGATTAAAAATGTTTATTTCCTTACTTGTGTATTTATTTGGAAATGGTCGTGACTGTGGGGTTTACCATATGAAATGAATTCCATTGTTATTGCTTAGCGTAGAACGTGGCTTAATTGATTTATAGTTTATGTTAATGGAAATACTGTGTTGTATAATGACTGTGAGTCATGAAATGGATACAGTGTATAAATATATTGGGGTTTTGATTTATGTGTAGAGAAGTATTAAAATGTTTTACAACTTGTATAATTCGTGGGTACATATGGTATGGAAATGTTGACAAGGAAACGGTTTTGATCTATGGTTTGTTGGTATTTAGTGTAGACTGTGTAAAATAATAATGAATTATTATAGTGTTAAATCGTTGTTAACAAATCCAACGAGATTCAACATTGGTCACTTTTAAATGTATTTTGGGGTTTTGAAGTCGTGAGCTTCACAGGACTCAATCCTAGGCTACTTTGGTTGTAAGAGATAGGTGTGTAGATAAGGTTTTGGTTTGGAATGATTTGCCACATGATTTGATCCTGTGACCTCTTGATTGATGTGATATATGTTAATGAGTTTTATGATTTAGTTAGGGTTGATTGCATTATGTCGAATCTCTTGTGAGATGTGATTTGGATATTTGTATTTTATGTTTAAGTTATCAAGCATATAGTGAGGTTATGATGAATGAGGAACTCGTGCCTACAGACCTTAGAGGTATTGATAGCTTGCTTAATATTTGATATCGCTGTGTATAATATGGGAATGATTTGATTATAGTTCTTGTTTTATAATATTTTATTTAATATGTTAGTCATTTATGTTTTACGTTATAATACTCTCCTTAGATATTAGATTAATACTATAGATAATAGTTGGTTTATTTATATTAAATATAGGCATGCTTGCACTATGAAATATTCTTGTAGAAATAATATATATATAGGCTCTACTTTTAACTAGTTCTAGGTTTTAGAATTGAATTTATAGACACGAAAAAAATTATAGAATGAACTAGAAAACAAAAAGCCTTAATTAATAAATAGGAAATAATGTGCAGAAATGAACTAGAAAACAAAACCTCCTATAGATAGCACTAATGGTGCTTATCTCATCATGAAAAATATATATTAAGATAACTAGGTTAAAAGAAAGAAAAGGTAACCTAACTTTTGATAAAGAAATACATCTCTTAATAAACAATGAGTTTAAGAAATAAAACCCTCCTATAGATAATTTCCTAATCTATGGTAAAAGATTTATATCTATTAGTACATAATGAGCCCAACCTACAAGTGTAAAAAGTAGCAATGCACAAAAGATAACCCTAGCTTATAGCATACTATTACTAAATAATCATTCAGAATTCAATGTACTTTAGATAGTACACTAGTACAAGTGATCAATTTTGCCACGGCAAAACATGGAAATATCCACAGAAAAACGTGGATATTGCCATGTCTAAGTGTTTTTTTTTCGTGGAAACAATTTCGTCGCAATAGAGACGACCCCTAATTTGCGTTGCAAGAGCGACAATGTTCTATATTTCGTTAGATGTCTAAGCTGTCGCTATATCCACGCCTAGCCGTCTCTGTATCCACACCTGGTCGTCGCTGTATCCACGCTCTGTATAAGGTTTTTTTTTTAAATGCAAACCCAGGAATAAGACGTCGCTATAGCCACGCCTTGCCGTTACTATATCCATGCCTGGTCGTCGATGTATCCACGCCTGGCCGTCGCTGTATCCACGCTTTGTAGAAGTTTAAAAAAAAAATGCAAACACCAAGAATAGCAACGGGGATTCTATACCTACGACGGGCAGACTAAGCAAGCGATTCTTTATTTTCTGATAAAGAAATTAGACTGATAAGCTGGAGGCCACGTCTTTCTTTCATGACTAGGAAAGGTTTTAGAATTCCTCCCCATAGTCTTTACTACACTAGTAATCTCTTTGTATGGATCAGTTCCAACGCCAACAAAAAAATTGAGTAATATCCTTGATTTGTCATAACAACAAATTATCTTCTTTCCAAAGAGATTTTGAGTTCATTGTTTTCATTATTATTTCCTTAACTGGGACAAACTTTGAAGGCATTCCCAGGTTTCATAGAAAATATAAAGATGATTTCCCTGTATAACACAAGAAAGCTATCAACATCTAGCACCCAACACTGAACAATAGTGTTATCGAGACATCTCATGCCATTAGAATCATGTACATAGATAGTGTTACAGAGAGACCTTGCAACATCTAGTCAACACTTCCTTCAAGCTTCAAACTCATCAACTGATTTACTTCAGCTGCAAATTCTAGTGGGAGCTCGTTAAATACAACCCTACAAAAGCCATTAATAATAGTTGCCACTGCCTTCTCTAGATCAATCCCCCTCTGCTGGAAATAGAATAACTGATCTTCCCCAATTTTTGAGGTACTTGCTTCATGTTCAACACGGGTTGTTGGGTTCTTCACCTAAAAAAGTTTGTAAATATCAAAGACATAAGGGAAACAAATGCAAATCAATATTGTTACTAAAGCCTTCTGCATGAATTATACAATAAAATTAAACACCATATACTTAAAACGTGTCATATGGTTGGTAGGAGAAACACACCCGATCCCAGTTCAGAGTTTAAACTAACTGCAAAACTAGGTCAAATCTAACCAGAACAAGGCAGCATTGGCTTGCTACATTAGACTTAAGTAAAAACTTGTGAAAATTGACAATCTATGCAAACATGACAAGCTGTAACCAGGTCCACTCACCCGCATGCCTATGTAAACCAAGAAATCTCCAATCTTACCCATTTTTTGCACATCTTGCAGCAAATTTTTAGACCTTCATGTAGCATCAATGGCACAGATTTTGTGTTCATCTTCTATAGGTTAGGGAATAGAAATTGTACTCATTTTCTAACCAATATTCAAGCATATGGGCACAGATTTCCACCAGATATTTTTCATAATACAATTTTCTATATATTGTGCTCAGTTTCTATGCAAATTTTTTATACCTTGGGCACATATTTTCGCCAATATCGCAGATACATTGTTTATAATGCAATTATGTTCTACCATACACCTATATAGTGCTCATTTTCTGAGTAAACTTTCTGGCACCACTGAACCAGGAAAGAGACAAAGATCAATAAAGTCCATGATGAAAGCAGTCACACTAGAGGAAGTTGAACCTAGAATACTTGTCTGAGTATGGGCATGCACATTCTAGTGGTAGCTTTAGAGTCCATTAGAGTGTCAAGTCAAGTTGTGCCATGGACACAGTGCGCATGGTAGGGGTAACTTTAGAGTCCATTAGTGTGACAAGTTCAGCTGTGCAAATTACTTAGGTGCAAGTGCAACAAGAATTCAAGTGCATCTAATGGCATGGCATACTACAGTGGGGTGGATAGACTACTCAGATTATGGATTTATGTCAAGGTTGGTCTTTGTAATGGCACATGCTGCTCCTAGTTTTATATTGGACAAGCGCCATCTCACTCTCAGTTGGTTCGGAGTCAAGATTTTGCATAGCAATGTCATCCTTGTTGTCCTTGCGTTTTCACATATTCATCCATCATTGATGCGTTTTGCAAGCAAGGTAATGTGGAAGCTGCTACGGTGCTGCAGGGCCAAATGGTGAAGAAGGGTCTGGCATTCAATGTTGTGACCTAAGGATTTGGCATTTTGGGAAGAACTGCAAAGACGTGGTGTTATGCCCAACATTTCTAATTACAATTCAGCTATCAATGCCTTTTGTAAGAAAGGTAGGATATCAGTTACAAGCAACCTCCTTAAAGATGCCTTGGACAAAGGTTTAATTCCAGATGTGATTACCTATAGGGATTTGATTAAGGCACATTCTGAGGCAGGAAATATACAGGAGGCCTCTGAACTTCTTGATAACATGATAGGTTGTGGAATTGTGCCAGACGACTCTCTCTATAACACTGTCATTGACAGACTTTGTAATCAATGGAAATTTGATACTAGTATGAAACTCTACAATGAAATATAAAGGAAAGGCATGCTCCCAAGTATTAGCAGTTACATGTCACTTATAAGAGTACTCTTAAAAAATTGCAGAAAGGAGTTTAATGAGATTCTGAACAACACCTATGTAAAAGAATTGGCTTCTGATGTCAGAACTTGCAATATGCTGACTGATTGTTTATGCATGGAAGATGC
>LPNX010404406.1:57089-71963 GCA_001517045.1 Pseudotsuga menziesii
CGATTTACAATCATTTCTTGGAGCCCTGGCGTGAGAATTTTTCCAGTTCTTGCCATACACACAGCAAAGTATCATGGGCATCCTCTGTAGTAAATTCCATGCTATTACAAAGTGATTTATTATTTGGTGTTGCTAAGAGGGTCCTTAACCACTGCTCGTGTATGGTTGAAAATTCTGCCCTCAATTCACTTGATTTGAAATTACTTGAAAGCAATGATTTCATAACCTGGATAGCATCAAATGCTACCTTGACTATTGATTTTGGTATCCCAGCAAGCAAGGCTACTTACAGACCATAGCTTTTAGGAGAGGCACCAGACCTTAGCTTGTACAAAAAGATAAGCTGCCTCTCAGTTTCTAAGAAATCTGAACTACAACTGTTGTCAATATTGGTTGCTTTCTCAGAAAGGATATTAAAATCCCCTCTGTTATGTACAATGGTGGGATTCACCTCGAATGAGCATGCCATGTGCTTCAGACTGACACAAGGGTGGGAAGCAAATTCCTTAGTTAAAGGATGATAATGTGTTGCAAAGAGAAACCTATAGTCCTTTGTTTCAACCAAATGTCGAAAAACCTGGGATGCATGAAAAGCAATCCAATACATCAAAGTCTCATCAAATTTCTTCTTACTATCCTTAATATCGCTGTAAGTATGAGGCCAGCAGAGACTGTAAATTTTAAAGCATCCATACTATCACGAAACAACATGAGAATACAAACAGCGTTAATGATCAGATAGATGTATTTAAGTTTGGTCTAAAGACAACTTACTGCATAAGCAATGGCATATCCATAAAATGTATATGTTCCTCGACCAAGTTCATCCAGCACTACAAGAGAGTCTTCTGTCGCATATCGCAGGACTGAAGTGGCCTCCATGCATTCAATAAGAAATGTACCTGCCAAATAGAAAGTTAGATGCATTTTTCCAAAGATGGCTTTGATATTTATTCAATATTTTTTGTTCCTCACAGTATCAATGGAAATGATCCATTCAATCTCAATAATTGCATATTAATAATTATTTTCGTTAATTATGATTTTAGAATATCAATCCCAGCCAGTAAAAGGTTTGCAATAGACTCATTTTCCCTAGACATTATATGGTCACTTGCACCAATACGAGTAAAAATAACATCTGCGGGTGACAGAGCACACGATTCACAAGGTACATAACATCCAAGATACAAATCCAAACAAGAATGGTGAACAAAAGTCAGAAACACTACCTTGACCGTTTTTTTTGAAATGCCATAGCTCTTGATTTTTCAAAGAAGCTAACCTGAGCCATTATCACTATTAAACAGGTGGCACGCAATAGTGTTGATTTCCCTCCCATATTTGGTCTGGTTAAAAGCATTGCACGAGGACAATCATGCTCTCCATTGTTCCCAAGGTCAACGTCATTAGGAACCGCCACACCTCCCTGGCCTCCCACAACATAAGGATGCCATAAACCTTTAATGCTAAGAATAGACCCTTTAATTCTACCTCCCAAGCTATTATTTTTCAACCTAGCAGAGACAAAGAATGGTCTGTAGGTAGACCCTTTTGATAAGTTTGCTGAAATAGCAAAGCCTAGTATCACATCAATACAACCTATGGTATCAACAATATGTGACCAATATGCTTCCTGCTGACAAAACAGGCTCACAATTGAATTCAATGTTTCGACCTCATCCAGACACAGATCATTATCCTGGCAAGTTAAACACTAAATATATTAGCAGATACAAATGATGTGTATTAAGATGATACAAAACAGGCATGGAAATAAGTGACATGCATGGTATTCATATTATCCTCTCATAACATCAGCAATATTAATTACAAATAAACTCCGGATTCTTATAACTTTCATCCTGCGGAAGATCAGGAACATAAAGTTTCAATAATTCATCTGATAGTTGTCAAAATCCCAATCAGAAAATTAACAGAATGTGACTCAAAGGAGGATTTACTCATGAATATACAGTCAATGCTTAAGGAACTCTTACAAATTAAGTAGAAATTCTAATCAACTTCCTTAAAACTAGGATAATCACGTTACTGACCCAATGACATACACAACATACAGACAAAAATATGAAGCTATGGCAAAGAAATTGCTGAATTAAAAGGAAAAAGTTTAACTTTAAAATTTTTGGAATACTTTTGACAATAACATTTAGCAAACCCTTTGAACAACCATTAAAAACTTCTAAAATAAATGAAAACAGAAATTAAAGTATTGTCACATCCTGCTTGAGAGAGAAAGGAGAAATAACATGCAAAAAAAGGAATGACTTTAGACTCCAAAAAGGTGTCTGTCTGCTAAAAGCCAAAGATTACTTACTCGTAAGGCAGAGTATGGACTTAAATCCTATAAATAGTCCAGCTTTTGGTGCGAATCCTCAGTCTCCAGGTTCATATATCTAACATCTTTGTTATAAGATGCAGGGTATATGCTACATTAAAACTACTTGGTTGCTGGAATGCTGAGAATAAGCATCTTGATCTGCCACTCCATCAAAGCAGTCTTAACATATCTAGAAGCCCCACTCTTCCTTCAAGGTCAGAGTGCTGGGTAGGTTGGTGCTTTATAACAACCAAGCGGTAGCTTAGGTTTCAATTGATGTCATATTTAGCCTCTTACTATAGTTTGTCATTTAGTGCTTTTGTTATTGGCATTAACAACAAAGCATGTGGCCAAAAATGTCATGAAGTGTTCTCTAAGGGGTCACAGCTAGTTGGCAAACAGTTGCCCACAACCATTGTGTCCAAGTCACCTCAATGAGTATAAAAGGCCCTCGTTTTTAAAATGATGGTGTCATCAAGGACATTGGGCGGCAAACCTCTATTCTGTTGACCACCTTGTCTAAATGTGTAAACCATTGTTATTATTGATAAAGTTGTACCATTCTTGACAGTCCCTTAAATCTTACTTCATGTGCTCCTCCATTTATTTCACATGTATAGACTACGATGTTTACTCTTTTTCAATGTCATTACTCTAAATTTATAGCCACAAGGAAAATTTTATGCTTAATAAAGATTGAGAAATTTTGAATAGCTAGTCTAATGCTAACCCTAAGCCAAGTTACACTAACTATATTATTTATTACCTCAAACCCTTACCAAACAATTGCAAAAAAAGGTCAAACATTCTTGATAACAAAGAAGGTCAAAGAAGAGTAGCGAACCTTGTTTTTTCAAAAGTAAATTTGTGAATGCGAATATAGTATAAACAAAAGCGTAAATTAGAAGCAGAGAGATTGAAAAAAGGATATTCAATACTGACTCATTATTCTAAGAATTATATTAAAAAATGGATCTGCCACAAGGTTATTGCAAACCTTGTTCACTGGGAAAAATAACTTATTAAATTATGGAACAGGATCACGATTTAGATCCTAATGATATTTAAGATACAGAGGATGAAATTTAAAAATCCTTCTGTTTGGCAAGCTCGTCGAATAAATGTAGGAAATATTAGACTAATGAGTTTCCATGAACAAAATTTCGTGTGACAAGTAGAATATTTACTATGCAAGAAAGAGATGAGTGGAGGATGTAGGAAAGCACCTGTGATTAGGCTTAATGTCTAGCATTTCAACATTTCCATTGTTTGTCTGATCTTTAGGCTTTGAAAGGGGTGAAAAGAACTGTAGAAAAGCACCAAACCATAATATTCACCCAATCCATTTATCTTGAAGCATGATAAAGGTTGCTAACAGAAAATAAGATTAAATGAACAGGCTGGCAAACCTGGTGCATGGAAATGAAAACTATGGAAATGCCCAAAATAAAGTTAATGGTTAATGTATGGCCAAATAATGCAGCAAATGCTAAGCCTGTAAAGATTGTTGCTACAGTTGAAGAATATTTCTTTAAGATTGTATCTACATCCAACAAAAGTAACATGGCAAAGACTAGTTTAATACTGAAGTCTGAAACATGCTTGCTAAATTCCAAAATTGCTTCTACAAGGAAAAGAAAAAGGAG
Source organism: Pseudotsuga menziesii (assembly GCA_001517045.1). Classification (NCBI taxonomy): domain Eukaryota; kingdom Viridiplantae; phylum Streptophyta; class Pinopsida; order Pinales; family Pinaceae; genus Pseudotsuga; species Pseudotsuga menziesii. The sequence continues at coordinate 61,077 of LPNX010404406.1, forward strand.
ATGATACAAAGTTCAAACTTTCGTATACCAGCATATTTGAAAAAAAAGGAGGAAAGAATGCCCGGTGCCGCATTATTAAAAACTAACAGCATTGTTGCCCTTGAGTGACCCTGGAAAATATTCAAACCATTTGCCCCTGCATCTAGAAAATGAAGCTTCAGTATGGCAGGAAATCAGTAAACCAGGGAATAGCATAAATAGGCATTCACAAATCGTGTAAAAAACAAAATTAGCAAATATAGAATTTCAACAACAATACAATCTTGCTGCACACATTAACCAAAGAAAAACCCTGATATGGACCACTTTGCAACATCTTAAAAATTGACAAGAATTTTGAAAATGGGAAAAAAGAAGAAAAATTCCAATCCAGATCCCAAAGCATGGACCTCATGCAAAATATGTTATCTAGAGTTTAAAAAACCAACAGTTTCTGGACTCTGGATACCCACCTTCACCAGGATCATCCTCTATCTATGATTTAGAAAAAAATTAAAAATATTAAATAGTTTGCAACTTTCGCAAATTTATTCTTTCTGAAATGCTCAAGCAGTAATACTTCTGCATCTGCTAACCTTAAGAACCTTATGACTGGTACTTAAATGCTCAATCAGTATTTTTTGTATTCTAGATAAATGAGCACAGGACAATGTTTAATTTAGACAAACAGCCTTCTTAAAGGGGCTCTACATGTAGCTGCTACTTTAGTTCACCATTCTTCCATGGCCAAAGGTAGACTACAACACAGCATGGAAAGAAACTTGTAGACAAACAGCCCTTGAAAATATAAAGGCATAAATTTGGCAATCATTAGCCTTCTATAGGATTCTATTCAGCTACAACTGCTTGTTGACTAAGCAATTTTTCAAGGGCAGTTTCTACTTCTACAATCATGTTTTCAGTGAACCAAAAATTCTTCACTAACTCGTTTGGAAGCTTGGTTTTGATAGTGTCCTCAATTTCCAATGAAATCTCATAGCAGTGTCAAGGAGCAAGTCCTAGATCAAGATGTATGCAGCTCTCGGATGAGCTGCTGCCCCTTAAGATCCTATACCAAAAGTAATGCTTTTTCTGGAATGTTAGGAGAGCTTTGGTAGATTGTACCCAGGATCCCTCCCAGGATTACCTAGCCACGTCCTCTTAGCCTCAAGCATTCCCAGAAGATACCATCAAGCTCACAATGGTACTTTCACAGTGATTGATGATGACAGAAATAGCAACCCCTCTTTTATCCTTTTGTGATACATTATTTTTCCCACACTAAACTTATTCATCTTGCAAAATTGGTGAAGAATTTGAACATGGTTTAGTGAGACTGTTTGTCCTTGATTTATTGGTCTTCTTAAATGTTTTTTGGTACTTACATCATGCTTTTTTTCTCTAAGTGTTTTTATTGATATCATCCATTGAAGGTTGCTGCAAGTCCTTGAGGAGTGTGGTGCTGAAATGCTGAAGAGGGTCAGCACCTCCCTTTGTTAGCACCTACTATGTCTCTTCTGTGTTTATACCTCTGTTACCATGTCACCAAGGAGCATTCAGAATTTGGCAATGGGCACTTGAATGATATGTGTAAACTTTTGACGGTCTTGCTCCAAAAAGGATCCTACATATAAATAATACAAACAAATGATTTATTGCAGCCATTTGTGGCAAGATAAAACTAATTTCCCTGTAAAGAAAAATGTCAAAACACACAAATCCATCATGTCAATAGCCCAAAGATAGCAGCAACTGCAATATAACTCTACATGTCTACCTGGAAAGTTTTTCCATAAATCAACATGTCTACCTGGCAAGTTTTTCCATAAATTGACATCAAAATAGAGAAGGCTTTTTGATCTGGAAAATAAAAGTCTTTTTGATCTACAGACTCCATCACAGAAACCCAGTTGATTTCTGGAGCCTGCAAAGTAACCACCACTGTTGAAAATTTCTCACTAAAAGTAACTTCAGATTTCAACAGATACGGCTAACTAAATACAATGATTGAGATGAGGTGAATGGCAGAACACTCACCAGTTGTTTGATAGAATCCAATAGAACATCAATATTCCAAGATGATAACCATGATGAGTCAGTTATGGAACTATTAAACATTGAAGTATAAAATGTTGAATGTGTGCCATGGGCATCCTCAAGGCCTGTATGAGTGCGCACAACCATGCTAATTATCTTGGACACAATATCCTCCTTCAGTGGAGAAAAAAATGACAAAATATATTTGCAGTGTGAAACATCAATTGTACATCCATATCCAAGCTCCTCCATTATGTTTGCAACATCAGTTGCCTCTTCTAACTGGGTCAAAATATCATCAGAGACTAGACCATTTCTTGTAGAGAGAGATTCAAAACTCCTGCAACACAAAATTGGCATGGAAATGAAGAAACATGCACACAATGTTGACAAAAGAAAAAGATATACCTTTTCTCCCATCAAGGCCATGATCCTACCTTGCTATAAATTGTTAAGTCGTAACTATTAACACAGCACTGGATGAAAAAAATATTTAAAGAATGTGCATACCTCAAGGAATTAACAACATTCACTTCATTTGTAAATAATGGAGTCAGTAACAATGAAGTTTGGGCTTTGGGTTGCAACAAAGACAATGCCTCGAGGAAAGTGGGCACATGCTTTGATAATCCTTCACTCCGATGAAGGAATAATGAAATCTGCTCAATGAGATCTTCAGAAATACTGGCTGTTGGGTTCTGGTACAGTTCCATTATTTTAGACTCACAGAAGTTTTGACCTAAAGACAGAAATACCTGTGGTAAGTCGTTCCATCCTCATAAAGGGAAAAATTTTAAACTGTGAATAAAGAAACAAACAAGCCAAATATGTATCTCACAAACCCCTGTTTCCAAGAATGAATAGTGAGATGTTCATAATAAACAGACACATCTATACCCACCTTCTTGGCTTTGATTTGTATCATCTGAGTCTGCCAAGGCCAGTCCCAATCCAATATGCTCAGGTAATGATAAATGCAAGGTCTTTGACAAATCCCCAAGGATGCTTTCACCTGTATGAGTATTCTTCACAGCTTCACAAAACACTGTACTGAAATTTGGTGGATGCATCATATATTTAACTACTATAGAAAGGAGTTTCAACTTCAACTGCATATTCTGTGCATCTCCTTCACACAAATTCAACTGATCCAAGCAGATTTGGAGAAACAAGACAATGGGGAACAAGACAGCACAACAACAGATCATGTAAACTAGGAGAAACACTTGGTTCCAGGAAATCCAATCCTTGGCATACGGCCTAGTCTCATCGATCAACACAGTAGCAATATTGTCTAAGACTTGCAAGGGAATGAAAACAATGAGAACTTTCTTCTCCTTGCCTTGCAGGTAGGGTTTAAAGAAGGACCATCCGGTGCCAATCAAGACAATCAGGGTAAAAAGCATAATTCCTTTCAGAAAACTAAAAAAATATAAAAAATCATCCCATCCATGGGTTTTTTCGGTTCTCTTAATGAAAGATTTGTCCTCTTCCTCTCAGAGTAGATTTAGAGCTTTCAAATAGACGAGGGCGGCCATGAATACATGGGTCTGGTAGGTCGTAAGGCAGTTCTTCATAACCACATAGATCCAAACCCCCACCAGCGCAACAGATATCAAAGACAGTGAAAAAAAATTCAACAAAAGGGTTTCACCGGCCAAAAGATAATGCCTGGTGCCATCACCGCCCCCCTCAAGATTATAAATAACTGTAGTTACATCCATTGAAACCATGATGTCACAGATACAATTAGCAAAGACTAGAGTAAACTGGTTTGCTTCGAACTCTTTCAAAGTTTTGTTCAAGGGAAATGAATTCTCCAAATCCTTAAATGTAAGGAGGGGTGATGAGCTTACTCTTGAGTACATAGTGAATTTCTCCATGTTCCAGATCTTGCAAGATGTGAAGCCAGACATCTCTAGTGCTCAAGAAGAACCCCATGGACTCTAGGTCGATATCATTCTCCTTGATGGCCTTGTACGAGGAATTCTTCACATAGATTTCCAGGAGGCCTTTGTGTGTGAACCCAAATTCCTCGAAGGGAATGATGAAATGGTAGTTGGATCGAATCTCTGAATGTTGGATTTCAGCTGAAAAAAAAGGAAAGAACCCCTAAAATATACCATGATTTCCATTGCAGAAACCCTTGAATTGGACTCCATCCTGAAGATCTGAGATGAATATTTCATTGCATTGCAGTAGCGTCCTGGTAATCACCAAAATGCCATGTGGAGGGAAGAACACAGGGAAAAATGGCCATAGATTGAATAAATTCAAATCTATGTGATGGTTGAATTATTAAAGTCCATGAATATTTTGCATCATGTGCTTCATCCATCTATGTTTTTAAAGCACTGGAAACTTTTCACAAGGCAAGTGAAAGCGATTAGTTTCTTATTCAAATACATGATAATATTTCTCGTGAAATTAACTAGGAGGGAGAATGGAAAATTTCCCTTGAGCATAGTGATGTCGACAAGAACAATATATTCTATTGATATTGATATTGATACTCTTCGGAATCTTTTATAGCAAAGCATTTTCACATGCATGTAGAGTTTAGTCGAGGAGATAGAAATAAATGGTTTTTGATGTTATGATTTTGACCACTATTATTTGAGCTTGTCCTGCAACATGCAAACTTAATGACACAATAACAACATATGAATATAGCATAATTAGAGGGCAAGCCACTCTCCGAGTTCAAACACAAGTCTTTGGATAATGAAGTGAGATCGGATTCATCTGGGTTACAATTAGGATATTTTTAAGACTTATTGCAGTAGATTACTTCATATGGGTAATGTTTGTTGTTAACTTAGATCTTTAGATCATATTTTACATAATGATAAAACCACATATGTGTTTAATCCTAATTGGAAAAACTATTTTCAAAATATAGAGGTAAAACTATTTTATTTTCTCAATTTATTGTAGATGCTATCATCTTGGAAAGTATCCAAGAATGTGTTTTTGTACATAGAAGGAACTATTATTTATTTCCTTTCCTTTATTGTTCCATTAATATCAATGTGGGAATTTTTATGTTTAGAAATTGAAATATTTCAATGGGTATCCATTAATGTTTATCCCTTGAAAAAGTTACTAGAATCAATATTTTCTCAATACTTGGGGGCATGGAATCGTCATAAATAGGATTTAAGATACTATTGGTGTTCAACATGCCCACTTAAATAGAAAATAAATACTTTGGATGGCGAGTGCAATCTTCTTGTTCTTTTGTATTCACCTAACACTCTTTTAAAGGCCTTATGGATAGTGCATCATCTTTCTTAGTAAAACAAAATATCCAAAGCAATTGAACACTTACGAGAGAGAGAGAGAGTCTAATTGCTTCAAGCAATTAGATAGATATTAGATATATTTCTTGTTATTCCAAATAGTGTTGGAAAAAATTCTCAAGAATGTAAATTAAAATGTCAAGTCTTGTCAACAAACAAAACAAGTTGGGGAAATAAGTAAATGAAATCCTAAATCAAGTCGGTATGGTAATAAAGAGGAAAATATCTATGGAAACCTTTGTAGATTTTCTATAATGAAAGGGTCAAGATTTCATATAGAATTGTTGTTTTATTTGAATTGCTCTAACAATACTCATATTCAAACATCTATTTTACCCCTAGGACATTGTCATAGTTAATTTGGTGTTAACAGTGGAGTTGTAAAAAGTCAACAAAAGATGGTGCCGTCGCTATAGAGACTGTCAGGCGTGGATATAGTAACGTCCAAGAGTTTAGGCATGGATACAGTGACGTCTAAGAGTCCAAGCATGGATACAGTGATGGCTAGGCGTGGATACAGCGACGCCTCATTCCTGTTACATCGGATTTTACACCAAAAAGTAAGAAACATGGAAAACCTTCGTGGAAAAATCTACGCTTTTGTACTAGTGGTAAAACTAATACAATTTTCAAGGGAAAAATCAAGAACCTCATACCTGCAAGATGAAGCTCTTTTAATGGATGAAAACATGCACACTCAAATACCCAGCATTAACAAATTCATAGGCATATATGACCTCTATTTAGATAACTGGATCACTTGGGAACTACCACGTTCCACCCAACCAAGACCTGGAACTGTTCCTGGTTTTAATCTGGATCCCCCCGAGCTGGTTCTAACATGCAAGTAGCTTAGATCTCCTAAGGTAAGGCTTCTCTATCTAGGATATCAGGTTCTGAATCAGTTCTCCCTTTTCCTCTTATGAAAAATGTTCTCCAAGAACTCTCTTGAGAATAATCAGGTAGAAGTATGGAATCACCAAAAAGATAGAAGATCCCCAAGCCTCTCTTTGGATTAGGTTTTTATAGGCATACTTTTTTTAGTCAAAGGGGCAGTTATATCAAGAATCATTTGATTTCTTGAATTAACTCTTTCTATTTAATTCAGGTATTTTTAATAATTAACTTAGAAACTTTTAACTAGTTCCTATTTGGACTCTTGTAGGTATTTTAATAATTAATTCTCAGTAGTAATAATAATAATATATTGAGCCTTTCTCTATTTCTTATAGCTATTAGTATTATTACTATGCTTACTCTCTATACATATCATCTATAAATTATATATATATCATTTGTTAACATTTTTTCCTTAGGTATCATATAACATGATCCCTAAACATATGACTCTTTCTTTAATAAGGCCTTCAAGTAAGGGTTAGGTCAACTAGGCTAAGAAACTCTAAACTTCCTTGTATGTTGGATTTCCTCCTATAACATGGTAGTTCTTCAATACTTGATGAGATACAGAAATTCAAAATTTTGATTTAATGACTTTAAAAATAAGTCAAATGAGATCAATGTTTTATTCGAGTCTTTTTCACTCGACATAATTAATTATTTTCAATAACTCCTAGCGCTTATCCAGAGCCCATACTCAACGCTAAAAAATAGGGAGTTACAAAATTAGTGCAATTCCAGAGCTCCTCACTCAACACTAATGCTAGGATGTACTTGTAGGATACACCTAGGGATACAATGGCCAAGGATCCGTTGTTCCAAATATTATGCTCAACATCAACTTGGAAGGCTCCAAGGCTTATGCCCAACACTTCCAATTTTATCTTTTCATATGCTTCAAAGCTTCATTCTCAACAGAAAGGTTTTCATAACTCATGTGTTCCAGAGCTTCTCACTCAACACAAATATAAACACTCATGTGTTCCAAAGCTTCTCACTCAACACAAACATCAAATACCCATGTGCTCCAGAACTCCCCGCTCAACACAATACATGTCATCAATTATGTGCTTCAGGGTCCACGCCCAACAGATGAAATCATACATAAAACATATGTAATTGGCTTACGCCCAATATATTAAACAAATCATCATGTTCATATGCAGTGGGGTCTTATACCCAATATACCAACTAAACATCAAAGTAACATCATAATCAATGGGGCTTATGGCGATAAGTGTTAGGCCAAAATCAGGGATATTACATCCCTCCCCGCTTAGAAAAACACCATCCTTGGTGTTCTATGGATTGAGAATGGAATCATGAAACAAGGCAGGGTAATCATTTTTCATGGTGGCTTCATTCTTCCAAGTAGCCTCATCGACCTCAAACTGTGCTTCCATTTCACTTTCAACTAGACCATGGTGCGCTTCCTGAGCTGCACCTCTCTCTTGTCTAGTAGGTTCAGGGACAAACTCCCCTTCATGTTCCACTTGTAATAAGGACCAATCAATCATATGTTTGGTATCATAAACATATTTATTTAATAAGGATGCATGGAAAGCATTATGGACTCTTATGTGAGTGGGTAATGCTAGTTCATAAGCCACTAGCCCTCTCTTGGCCAATATCTCAAAGGGTCCACAAAATCTAGGCTTCACCACACCTTCCCAAGCTCAAGGAGCTTCGTTTTGATTTTACATTCAAGTAAACATGGTCACATATTTGATAATATTTTTCATTTCTTTTCTTGTCCACGTAGCTTTTATGGAAATCTTGCACTTCTTTAAGGTTTAGCTAGACCTTGGTAACCAATTGTTCCAAGTATTTTAGTAAGTTAGGCCCTAACATGAGCCGATCCACTGGGTTATCCTAAGTAACTGGTTTTCTACACTTCCATCTATAGAGTACCTCAAAGGGACTCATCTTGGCGGAAGTCTGGTATCCATTGTTATACGTAAATTCTACAAGGTGCAGGTAATATTCACATTGGTGGGGTTGTTCATGACATCATCCTAGGCATGTCCTCTACAATCTGGTTTACCTATTTTGTTTTTCTATCTGTCTACGGGTGGTAAGAAGTACTAAAGTTCAACTGTGTCTCTAATTCGAAGAATAAGGATCTCCAAAAGTTCCTCGTAAACATAGTATCTCTATTCGAGATAAATTCCTTGGGTATCTCGTGCAATCTAAATATATCCTTCAAGAAGATATCGATAATGTGTACTGCCTTGTAGGTCAACTTCATTGGAATGAAGTGTGTTTCTTTTGACAATTTGTCAAGTACTACAAAGATAGAATAAGTTTTCTTTTTACTCTTATGTAGACCTGTGATAAAATCCACACTAAGGACCTCCCACTTCCATTTCGGAATGGGTAATGGCTGCAACAATCTTGAAGGATGTTGGTGCTCAGCTTTGACCAACTAGCACTCTTGACATTTTTCGATAAACAATGCTATGTCGACCTTTAATTTATGCCAGAAAAAGTGTCTCGTAATGATGAATATCATCTTTTTATATCCTGGATGCCTCTAGTAGCGTGTCTAACGAAATTTCGTAAGGATGCTGGACCGAATGTCCCCTCCTTCTGGAACATACAATCTCTCCTTGGACCATAGCAGTCTTGTTTCTTCTACCTTGTACTATTTTTATTACTGAGAGAAACTGTCCTCTTGGACCTTCTTGAGGATTTCAACATAGAAAGGGTCAAATTTGTTGGATGTTCTAATCCTCTCATGTAAATCCGAATCGGTTTGAATTAAAGTAACCTCATATATTGTATAAGCTTGTTGGCACAAAGCATCAGTAATCTTGTTTTGTTTTCCCTTTATATGCTTTAGCTTGAAATGGTACTTGCCTAGGGAGGACAAGCATCTGGCTTTCCCGGCATTCAAATCTGGATGCTCAAATAAATATTTCAGACTCATATTGTCTGTCTTTAGAAGGAATTTCCTTCCCATGAGGTAGTGTCTCCACACATTCAAGGCATGGATGATGGCCGCTAATGCAAGATCATGGGTGGGGTAGTTCTACTTGTGTTCTTTTAACTTTAGCGATTCATAACAGATCGCATAATCGTTCTACAATAGGACTCCTCCAAGCCCTTCCTTTCTTGCATCTGTACAAACAACAAAATCCCCATCAGGATACACAATTCATAATATCAGTCTGATTGTCAAAATATGTATAAGCTTTTGAAAACTTTCCTCACACTTGGTCTGTCAAAACCCCGAAATTTCATAAAAATTTAAAATTTTCAAGATAACATAAAATGTTGAATACACAGTTTACTAACTGCTAGTGGTTAGTGGAAAATAAAACAGTCTATCAATTAGTATTAATCATTTTTATATTACAATAACTAATCATTTTCATAATGTATATAAGATTGACTTGCATTCAACTTTCTTTCAATTTTACTAACAAGTTTACTTTTGGCAAGTAGGTGAAATCTATCTTTGAAAACTTGGACTTACTTAGCATTTATGCTAACACAGATGGACTGCTGGTTCTTACAGGTTCAACAGGTAACGATCGATCAAGTAGAAGTTTAATTCATAAGTAGCAATAAGTATATCTGTTGCATGTTAAACTACTAGTAAATAACTGATTATTTACAAGCAAGCTCTTATGACGTAAAGTAATTTGTCTTCTATAGCTTTTGTTTTTAAGATAGTATTCACATTTAGATATAAGATTGTTATCTTTATCATACTTAGTGGAACAAAGATACTTACTGTGAGCTTAGCGCTCATGTTCTTCGTAATACATTTATTTCTATTTTAACATGCTTAAATCTCTAATGTTGTGTTTAATTGTGTTGTTTCTTATTCAAGAAAGTGTTCCTATCAATCTCGATAGTAACGATCTCCAATAGAGTACAAGTTTATGTTTTGTCTCTTCTTACTAGCCCTTGAAGTTATTAACCTAATGTTTGTATGTAAGTAAGTTAAGCACTAAGTTAAGGACTTCAATACTTAAACTATTGCTTTGCTACTTGTATTATTGTAACTATATACCATATCCCTTAATTCATACTGTTCCAAGATAACTATTGCTTGCATCCTATAGAAATATTCTACTTGGAAGTGTCCATGACATTATAATTTTGGTTCTTGTAGTTTAGACACATCATCTTAAGATAGAATACTACTTACCATCACTTTCATGAGTCCAAGGTAGATATATTATCAATGTTATTCTAATAATTATAAACCTTAAGCATAGTTTACTTCATGGTAAAATTTACTATTAACAAGTTGTCTTACTTATAATAATTGTAGTTTATGATAACTATTAAGGTAGAATTTTTCTACTTAGAACTTCTAATCTGAGGTCTATATTAAATGAAACCAATATGACAAAGATTCATATACTATGCTAAAAACAATCAAACATAAACAATCACAAACTATCTCTGCCAATAATGATAGGATATTTTATTATTAATAATGACAAGTTGAGCATACAAACTATTATTTGTGTAAGCTTACCCCAAGGTCGAGCCTTGTGATTATTTAAATGTCATTGTTTAAATACCCTTACACTTATAGTCAATGACATATATTATAGCTATTTTAAACCATCGGTTTCAATAATATAGTTTTAACTTCAATATAATATGTAAATACTATATCTTCATTTTTGCAAAGTATACATATCAATTG
>LPNX010404426.1:21496-71284 GCA_001517045.1 Pseudotsuga menziesii
CAAATACAATGTATTTATTATGGACACAAAAAATGGAATAAGACAGTGAATCTTGATAGTTTATAGACCACTTTGCCGACTTGAGAAAAATGAGATGACATGCGGCAGGGTGGCGAGTCTTTTCTCTTTCTCTTTTACTTTTCACTTTCGCTTTGGATTTGTTTTCCTTATTCTTTACGTTAAAAAAATTAAAAGGAAAACAGAGCAGAGAGATTCTCCACGAGGACGAGTGTTCAGAGAATAAGTGGCCTCGTGTCGAATAAGTGGCCTCGTGTCTTTTGAGTAATCTGATATGTCGCGTTGTGCTCTGTGGAGCATTAGCGTTATTATTTGTATGCGTTTTGAATGGCTTTGCAGGAGCTCTGATCATTATGCTCTCGCCAAAGGAATCCAACAACGTTCAAGGAACGAATATTACCCCTCACAAAGGTACCACCCAACTCGATAGTTTCTTAGTTTTTCATTTTTCATGGTTTGCAATTTGCCAATGTTTGTCATCAAATTGGAGACTGGAATGCATTGCAAGCTTCTGTGGCAGTTTTTTCTGCATATACTTCTAAGTTTTTTGAGCTTCGTGTAGTGTAGTTCTCGGCCCGAAAGATAATGGAACACTAGGTAATTATAAGGATGGTAGGAAGCTAAGTCATGCTGGATTCTCTTACAAACATTATGTTAGCTCTAGAATTCATGGGTCAATCCAAGTTTTGTGCATTGGATTTTTAGATTTCATGCTTCTTCTGTTTGTGCTGGCGTTCTGCCTTTCAAAATGGGTTGTTGTTTTTTTGCTGTTTCATGGTATGTATTGAATCCTACGGTTTAGGTGCTGAGTTTAGGAATAGTTGTTCTGTCGAAATTGCCCAGTATTTGCACCTGGCCTTGTCTCTTATATTCTCATGCCATTCAAGTGAGACGGATCACAGAGACAACAGAGCACTCTTAGTATTTTGTTGACCTCACCGTTGAACCAAGGCCCTGTTGGCAATACTACAATTCTCTTACTGTTAAGATCATCCTCCAGCAATAAGGCCTCTTTGCAACAACTACTAAGAAAACCTCACATCCCCATGTCGAAGAAGCAATACACAAAGAGATAGCCCGCCTCATGACCGTCAAACCAGAAGCCAAACGAGGTGCAAATCCCATGGTATTTTCATACAAGGATCTGCAGAGCATGCATTACCTGCATGCCTCAATCTGCGAATCGCTGAGGCTTTATCCGCCGGTCCTCTTCGATTCCAAGCATGCCCTGCACAACGACGTTCTGCTGGACGGGACTTTTGTGGGCAAAGGAACCCGGGTGACTTACCACCTGTACGCCATGGGTTGAATGGAGGCCATCTGGGGCGCCGATTGCCTCGAATACAAACCGGAGAGGTGAGTGAACCAGGATGTCCATTTTGTCCCGCAGAGTCCCTTAAAGTTTGCAGTATTCCAAGCTGGCGTGCGGGTCTGTCTGGGCAAAGAGATGGCAATTATTCAGATGAAGTATGTTGTGGTGACAGTGGTTTCCATGTTCAGATTGCGGCTTCCTGTTGAGTTTTCGGCTCTGGGAAGTCCAAAGCTCATTCACAGCTTGACTGCGCGAATGAAGGGCGGTCTTTGAGTGCTGGTAGGCGCCACGGTCCACACGGCAGCGGCAGGAGGCATGAGCCTAGAACAGCTGGCTCCGATGGTACCAACAGATGGCAATGGGATATAATTTTTATTTTTTTAATTTTATTATTATGACATCATGTTGCCACATGTCAACTCAAATCTAGATACCAAATCCCAAAGCTAACATCATCTTTTATCCACCAATCAGCTGTTTACAAAAATAGTTTTTTAACAAAATTAAAAAAAATATTTTACAAATCCCTAAGTCATACTTTGCAAAACAGGTTTTAATTCTTTATAGCTGCATCAAAAGACACCACCTAATACCAAAGTCAAAATGGTTTGACTTGCAATCGATTACAATATACCTGCCTGAGGCAGGTAAAAAAATTACATACTCTACCATATGACCATCAATGAACACTCCACAACCAAACATTAATCAATTAATTAATATATATATATATATATATGGAATATTTGAATACGTAATGATATCATCCAAGTTTATATGATAATTAACACTATACCATTATGCATTGCGATATGTAAAACACTTGCCATACATAATGGAAATGCTCTAAACCATTTTACACGCATCGTTAAGTACTACATTATTAGTCCCTGACCTACCACTGCTAGCAGAGACTCTATGAATCGGCTTGCCATCGTTTCAATTAGTCTACACAAAAACCAAGACATATTTTAAATCTTTTTCCTAAGTTTTGAATATGCAAGTCTTAATTAAACCTTTTATTCAACCAATCAATGTCTATATCATTTTTCTCCACCAATAAGCAAATTCGACTTCTTATTTCACCTCATATCGGGGTGGAACCATCCATTGTCCATGTTAAAGTATAGGGGAAGTGTAAGATTGTTAGAATTCTTTTTATGAAAAGAGTAATGCTAGAAATTAATCTAGCATTAGACTCTAACATTAAATTTTATAATATTACAGATTACATTGATACTTTGTTCTGTGTGGGTGCACCGCCTTTGAATGATATGTGGCAGTTATTTCAATGGGGTGGCAATTATTTCAATGTGGCTATCTGTTCTTTCAATGTGGTGGCAATTATTTTAACGTGGATTTCATGACATAGATGTTCTGGTTCTATGGATTAGAATGATAGTTTGTTGTGCGCTCTTCCTCAACCGTTGCATTATCTAGCAGAAGTCAAGGTAGATCGAGAGCACAAATGAAAAAAAGGAAGAAGGATTCAGAATACATCCTCCCATTAAAAATTGCTAGCCTAAAATATGCAGATTTATCGGCGGTTTCAATCATTCTGATCTCTTGAATGCGTTTAAAAGTCTTCAGACTAGACTCTGAGGTATGGCCTTCTACTCTCCACAATGTCCAAGCTCTTTGAATTCTTTTAAAAGTCTCCAGACTTGACTCTGAGGAGAATGTCCAGACAAGTTGAATATTGTTTTTGTTATTTTTTTCTTCCATAAAGAATCTAATCTAATATTGCTAAAATGAAACTTAATATTGCTTGACATTGAGTAGAATCATATTGAGTGCATCAACACACCTATATGAACTAGCGACTATTTACAATTATTGTATCTCAGCTGGCAGTTGGTTGGCTTGCAAGACCTCCTTCCTGGCTATGAGATTCTGTAAAGGAGCTATCGAAAAATGACCTTATGTCTATCTTCAGTTGGTGTCTTCCTCCAACGTTGTGGCTGAAGAAGGTATGCATAAGCGTATCCACTTGACTGATGCCCTTCACGATGTGGAATTAGTGTATCATGTGAACAGTGATTCACCTATACAATGCATAACATTCAACAAAATCCCCATGAATCATAAAAATGAGAAGTCAATAGAATCATTACCAACTGTTAAGAGAATGCTACAAAATGTCCTAAAAAACATATACTTACTACTCTTCCCAAAGATAGCATCCATGTACTTAGCTCTAAGGGTAATTATAAACGCAAATAATGAACCCAAACTCATAAAATATGTCAAAAAACTACAAGACAAGCAACGGGAAAAAAATATCACGTCGACCTATTATAAAAAGCAAGAAGACTATTATGCAGAACGGATCTAAAGACGTAAAACAAAAACTTTTCTAACCACTGAAATTGTAATGTTCAAGTGAAGCAAGGGTGACATCATATCAAACAATCAAGTCTACACAGAAATAAAAAACTAGTATAACGATCTCTGATTAGGGAAGTTTATCGACAACAACCACTTGAATTTGTATAAGAAATTTTATTCACCTAGGCCGAAGGCATATTAAATCAATTATGAGCATCAAATAATCTCCCAGAACAAAAAGAAGCTGAAAACAATGACCATTCTACATTAGACCAGGATACCAAAAAAAACATGAAATTAAATAAGCAAAAGACAAATATCCAATCATCTCCACATTTTAACTCAAATTTTGTCTGTATGCTCTTTAGTATCGAGACATGTATCGAGACATCAGTAACATTTTATACATGTAGGAAGATATTATTAACATATGTTGCATAGACAACCACCATCGGGACTCTAAATTCTTCAAAAACTTCCTCGTAAGTCCATAGATTACAGGGGCAACGAAGAACCAGTAAACTCGTGTAGATGTCAAACTCTTACAGCACTAATACGAGCAATATTACCATCAAATGCTAAGGCAAATGCTTTAGTAACTGCGAGTTACAGGCTCCACACATTCACTGTATGCATCAAGATACTCAACTACACATAGTTCAAATCGAACCACCGACGCCATGAGAGAAAACGGGGGTTTACACTTTACAGGGAACATAAAAAACCTTGAGGATAAAAAAAGTAAAGAATCTCAACTTGAGTAACTTCATTCCAGCCCAAAATCTCATGAAAAATTATTCACAGAACCATAATCTCCATCATGCGAAATACAATGCACTAGAAGGAAAATGATGAAAGTTCAAGGGTAGCTGGTGATACCATTTCTTGTAAGTAGCGGTTCTCATAGGCAAGATTTCGAAGGAGAGTAGAGAAACTCAAACGCGCTGTAGATTTCGCTTGAGATTATATCGTTGTAAATTTTCTTTATAATTAACATTTTCTAATATCTTTTTCAATTTACGCTGTCATGCATTTTCGAACTGAGGAGCTTACATTTGTCTTACATGACATTGGCATAAACGCTCAATGCAAAGGGTTCCCCATTCTCGATGTTTGGGACATAAGACACCTTCATATCTGTGTAAGCAAAAAGTTCCATGTGGCCTGGGTGCATGCAATATGTGGGCCCATGGAAGGAACAAATGTCTTATGTCTCTCCGCATGGAATTGTGAATTGTGGGGCCAACCAAGAAACAAATGCTCTACGATGTCTCAATAGTAACCAAACTTAACATATTGCAAACAAGTTGCAACCTGCATAGCCGCTAATTCTTGACTTTGCACGTTGTCGGCACGTTGCAGGCACATTGTAGCATGCATGGCTGCTTAAAAGGCTCATAGTTAGTTCCTTGTGGTTACATCTCTTTGTGTTCTGTAATTCTATTGAAAGTAATTCTATTGAAAATCATGTTGAATATTTTCACTTGAATCAAACAAGAAGTCCATGCAAGTTTGTTCTGTACCTTTTCTATTACAAGTTTATTCTTGATTTTACATGGGATTTTCCTTTGCTCTGGTGGGCTTACTGGATGAAGAAATATTTTGGAATGAATAATTGTTGCCATCATTGAGTGCCAAAAGCATATTTCTATAGAATTTATTATGTGAGCCACTATGATAACAATGCAATTTGCAAACTCTAAATGACTTATATACTGTATAATATCGTTGGTTGTAGTGCAGTGTCCAGAGAGGCTGTAACTTCTTCAAGTACTAGAATTAGACTTCGTTTGACTTGGGTTCATCCCAAGTACACCAGTTGCAGCTGGCCATCTTAATCTCTTTCATATATGGCTCACGTAATTCTTTCTTTCTTACTCTCTTTCTGTGCTTCTATTTCTATGAACAATTTATTTCCTTTAAATAGTTGATTAACAGTAATCGAAACTGAACATTTAATTAATGTCATTCAAATGTTGGGGTTTTCATTACTGTAATATGAAATTGCAAGCTCCTTATTCGAAGTTTTCATATTTTTTAAACTTGAATATCCAGTTGTTTACATAATCTTTGAACTTGAATATTTAGTTGTTTAGCTCATTGGATTGTGTAAATATACCATTTTAGGTAAAATTGTAGCCTTTATGTATTAAAGGCCACAAAAGTTTAATCGCATAGGGAGAATTAATTTCAAGGTTCAATCTAAAGGCAACACTCTGCCTCTTTCTGGGGCCGTTAATGTCAAATGATTATTGAAGTGTTTTAAATTCAAATATGTCCTACTAATAGCTAGTAATCCTCTGGTTAAACTTTGTCTACCTGCCCCTATTTGAAACTGGATTATTAACATCTGAAACCTGAATACTCAAGGTTAGAGAGATGGCTATAGGTGATGGTTGGATTAAAACTAAAAGTACTGGCTTTGTGGTTAGATAGATGATCAATTCATATGTCTTACTTTTTCTTATTTAATTTTTCAGGCTTAGAACAGCGTGTGAGAGAGCAACAAGAAAGTTGTCGAAGAAGAAATAGATTTACATTTCAACCAAAAAACTAATAAGAAGAGATCTAATGTTGTTTCTACTATATATTAGTGTATTAAAGCATACCAAGCAAAGAACTTAAATCAACATGTGAACTCCAAGTCTATTCATTTATTGGTGGTAATATATTTCCACTCGACGATTCTAACTCTATATACAGTTCAAAGTATTCCAGTGAATTCAGGAAAATTGGAGGTGACTCTGTCTAATGCATGGTGGCAATGTATCTACCACATCGACTCCGTGACAATGTTGAGAATGGACCCTGCAAATTCTCATGCTCAGTCCTTTCGACCCTGTGACAATGTTGAGAATGGACCTTACAAATTCTCATGCTCAGTCCTTACTTTGCAGTGTCCTGTATTTAAATGATCCCATGCGATGTCGATATTTCTCTATGTCCCATTTAAAATTTTCACTTCCAACGCACTGTAAAAATAGGATGCATGCCTCGCCAGAAAGGTTGGATTCTAATGTCCAGGCATTATTACCATAATTTTCTCTTCTTCAATACCTTCACCAACTATCTTAGTCTGCAAACCTATGTCAGCGGAAGCATTAAGACTCTGCCCATTACTCTAGGAACCGATAGTTTTCCAGTATGAACAAGTGAGTATTGTTAATGCAAAAGCTACTAAAACCAACATGGCAGCTAAACCATCAAAGAGGAGAGGGACATGCCAACGCCATTTATCTTGCTTGGTAGAGTAGGTAACGTTACTGTTGTTACTAATCATGGATTTGGATTGTACATCCATGCAATGGATCTCAACACAATGTCAGTTTACTCAAAACTTAGAAGCAATGCTGAATATATAGCAAATTCTAGTTGATTACCTCTGGTCTCGCCAAAAAACCTGACTTTGCTCAGCCTTGTTTCTGAGTCACTTTCCTGGCGAAAATGCTTGCAAATAAAAATGTTTGCTGATAAAAGTGCTAATAAAAGTACTAGGATTGCTTACAAAGCACAATTACAAATGACGATTCTATAGATCTTAGATTCCTAAAAGCATATGGCTATTCAATAAATTTTCAAGGCTATTCAATAGATTTTTAATTTGTAAAAACAGGGACTTGCTGCCTTTAGCAGCTCCACTTGTTAATGTTACAACAGCCATAACAAAGAGAGACCAAATGATAGAAAATTTAAAACAAGTTTCGAGGGTAAAATCTTTTCAAGAGCTTGTATTTTCAATGCGTAAACAAATGAAAATGGTACAGAGAAAAGCCTACATAATGAGAACTGTGTTCTTTTTGGATTATGACCTTCCCACATGGATCATGTTTTATTTTGTTGTTGGGTGTGTTATGACCCTCACTGAAATGTTAGTTATATTTAGTTTAACAAATTGACAATAAAATAATGTTAATGGTTAATGTTTATTAGTATAATAATTTCCTTAGATTATTAATCTAATATTATAATGTAGTTGCATTTTTATTTATGATGAAACCACATGTACGATATAAAAAAATACCATATCATCACCAGCAAAGATCTAAACGATGCCATTAACAATGATGCTAAACTTGTGTTGTACAATTAATATGAGTGTTAGGTAAGATATTTCAAAGGTTGAATTGATGAGTGTATTTATTTTTATTCAAATAATATATATGTAGAGAATAGTTTTTTTTTTCATATGGAAATATGCACGGGAAACCCAGCAATACTTCCCCACATTAGTGGATGGTAGAGGTGGTAAACTGCCGGCCATCCTCACAAAAGGCCTAACCCCAAAGGACTCAAGGCTCGAACCCGTAACCTCTCTCCGAACCGAGAGAGTGTGCGCACGTCTTACCAATTAAGCTAACCCTTGAGGCTTTATGTAGAGAATAGTTGTATGTACAACCATTTCTAATATCTATATTTGTTATTTTAATTTTTTTTTTCAAAATGGTTAACCTAAACTTTTGAAAGTTGTAGGTTCATATGATGTTGATTTATTCACTTTTTATATTCAATATTCTCAAGGTTATCACCTCTTTCTTATGAAGATAAACAAAATAAGTTTCACATGGTTGATAAAATAAGTTTCACATGGTTGATAAGGTTATCATTTGAAAGGGAACGAAATAAGTTTCACATGGTTGATAAAATATTTGGAAAATGTGACACAATTAATTTTCATGCACTTGCCAACTTTGAAAATAGAAACTCTTATATCTTCAAAATAGATATAATCATTTGAAAGGGAACTAAATAAGTTTCACATGGTTGATAAAATATTTGGAAAATGTGACACAATTAATTTTCATGCACTTGCCAACTTTGAAATTAGAAACCTTTATGATTAATTGAATGTATGATTCAAGGATCTTTTATCATGCAGGGAGGATTAGTTGGAAACTCATTAATATTATACTTTTAACTTTTATAATTAATTGAAAACTTATTAATATTGTACTTTGAATTTATATATATATAGTTTAGGTTATTTGTAATTTAACTTTTTTTTCATTTGTATATGTAACACTTAGTTATTTTTATGTTTTAATGTATGTTTTATAATTTATTTCATAAGTTATTTGTTGAATTGATATTAAATGAATATAACATTACACAATTTTATGAGTTAATGGAGTATATAATAGATCGTGTATAGGTGTACTATTAAGGCACTCCTTACATAAGGTCTATGGTTCGAAACTTCGTAGGTGCGAGCCTTTTAAAAAACATTACACAATTTCATGGTACACAATAAATTATTTATAATGATCATATAAATTTAAATTGAAGAATAATGAATAACAAAAATAAAAATAATGTGAATTACTACACTAATAATCCATATAATGATTATGCAATCGATAAACCAAATATAAATCTAATGATTATGCAACCAATAAATTAATAATAAATATAATAATAATGCCACTACTAAACTGTCAAATTCTGGTAGAGCAAATGGTCGAGAGGGGTTTAGTTTGCTTGGCGGCCCAAGATCAAAACCCACTGCTCCTGGAAGGCGACATTTAAATCCAACCATGCTAAGGGTTGGTGCAGCCAGGCCAGGTGCGATCCCTGGGTGATTTTGACGACTTAGATGACTATGGATCATGGTTTCTCAGACCAAAGGTTTGCCCAACAATGACACAAGGCACTTAACCAACAAAAAAAATGCTGCTACTAAACTAGTGATTAAATATATAAAAATAAAATTATCCTGATTAAATATACTACAAATTAATGACTCATTAAACAAGAAAACATATTACAAATTGACAGCATTTAATAATTAATTAAATGGTTAATTATACTATAAGTTTATAGAAGCCCTGAGGGGTAGCTCAATTGGTTGGAGATCCGAGTCCAAAGACGATAGATATTGAGGTCGCAGGTTCTATTCTCACGAATCCAATTCTTTGGTTCTTTCGAGGTTAGGCTCGCAAAACTGGAGCCAATGTGGCGAGGCCCCTCGGGTGGGATCCCTAGAATTATCATTGTGATTGTAGCAAGCCTTGGCCACACTGGTTGAGGTTGTGAACCACACGAAAAAAAATACTATAATTTTATAGCAACTAATGAAAAATTAAGCTACTACATATACTACAAGTAGATGAATTAGATCAATCAATAAATGAATTCATTAAATACAACAAAAATTTAGTTGCATTATAAAAAGACTACACATATAACACTATTGGTCACCTCTCCAAAAATAATAATTTATACACAATTTTTTTTTGTCATTTTGTATTGATGCCTTTGTGCTTAACTCACAAACCAGACTAGAGAATGAATGATTCCGAGAGACAAATCTAAAGCCCAAACCCACACGCATGAATCCAACCCATAATCGTACACTATATAATTCCAATAATTGAAATGGAGTTAACTAAGAAGTGTGAGGGACTTACTTCCCTTGAGGTTTCCAACTTGCAAATATTTCCGCGTATTCATAGAGGATTCTTAAATTTGTATGATTATTGACATGGTATGGGAATGATTAATATGTTATCTCTACTAGTATGGGAATGATTAATATGTTATCACCACTAGTGGCTAAATAACTTTCAACATTTTTGACACCACCATATTGGCTTGGTGATCTATATTTTTATTTTGTATAATTAGTAACCACCATATTGGCTTGGCTTGGTGATCTATATTTTGTATTTTGTATAATTAGTACTTGATAAAACTTAACCTGGCCAAAATTGTTGGCAAGATGCAAGTATCTTTGAATGATTCTGACTAAGCCAATATTTTTAAGCATCTACCACATAAAAAGGGTTCTTATGATGATGTATGACTCCTTCAATATGGTTATAAGAAATATTCATTTTTCTCTTAAGCATGCACAAGCCTTAAAACATTGTGATGGCATCTGATTCATTATTGGTGGCACTCACAATCCCCAACTAAACTCTTTTTTTTTATATGGATCTTGAGGGATGAGGTCCAGAAGGCTTGAACGTCATGAGAGGAGGAGAGAAAACATACAAATATGTCATGAAATGAATCACAAGAACATTGATGAAAATACATAAATCAAATACACCACAAAAATATGAAAAAGAGAGGGAGAGTTGGAGAAGAAGGATTCCATTAAGATGAACCATTTCATGCAATGAGGCCAATTTTGGGACCTCTCCTTCCCTATATACACTCCCTTTCTATTGCCTTTTTATAAGGTGTCTTGTTGACCATGTCAAGTTTGAATAACTAACTCCACTAATTACTTGCTTGCATTGTATGCTCTTGTGAATTGTCTTATGGTTCTGCTCAGATATGATATCTTGATATCATTGTGATGTAACAAGTTACCTTTGATTCAATTTTGAATATCAAGGAACATCTATTTTTCTTCTGGAAAAACTCCACTAATTACACGCCTATCATGTTCCCTTTTACATTTACTAAAAATATGGCTTTATGCCCCACTAAGATTTGGATCAATCCTCCCCCCTTAGAAAATGATGGTCCCCATCATTTCACCCATGCTTAAAAAAAATACCCCATTATGTTCATCATATTGTCATGATTAAAATGTGTCAATTGCCAATGAAGAGAAGGGTTTTTGTTGGTTAACTCATAACCGTGGGTTTGTGGATTACCCATAACGGAGTTGGAAATGGAATATTACTGTTGATATGGGGTATTTTACATGGGTAAAAATAAATTACTATAGGATTAAAATAAATCCCAAAGTTAGAAAATTCATTTGGAAAAAATCATGATTTTTGGGGAGACTGAGGTCTTGCCACAAATTCATTCATAACTTATGTTGCGGGCAATGAAATTGAATTCCATCGAAGACCCATTTGATATATCGATGAGATCCTTTTATTGATGTAACACACTTGCTATGTGGTGGCCTTTAGAGTTCGAAAAACATTATTGAAATTCAAGGTATGCATGGCGCACTGTTTTATAGACATGTGCTACTTCACTCAGGAATATCTCATAATCATGAAACAAAATGGAAATTCATAAAATAACCATTTGATCCTATGAAAAAACCTTTAGAATGAAATATGTTAGGTTCTATAAAATTCTTCGTAGAGGTCCCATCATCTCTGTAAAGTTTGCAGAATAGGGTAATCCTCCATTATGTTCATGACTGTGCTTATTTGGTGACTATACAGTTGTGGGAAAGCTGAGAAAGTGTTGGAATGAGGTTGCACAAGCTTCTGTATGCTCCATGTCATTTTTTAATACATGTTGTGGCTATATGAAGCTGCAATAGTGTTGAATGTGAGAGTATTGAGTGCGAAGGGCCACAAAGGATGCCAAGGGCTTGCAGATCAATATTGGTTGTTGTATAGAACCTCATGGGATAGCATAGAAACCTTGCAAATTTTTCATATCAATAAATGAAGTGAATCCATGTATGGATTCTCTTGTAATGACGAAAGAATATTCAAGGATAGAAAAACCTTGTAGTGTCTGTGGACCAACTGTGATGCTTACAATGTATGGCCCAATAAATGGACTTCGAGAGTACCAGAAGGAGGCTGGTGATTGCTACAAATATTTGAACCCATAATGCAATTCAAACCCTTGTTCACATGAATTTCGCACCCACTCTCATACCAATGATCCAAATCTTGATGCTTAAGATCCAGAAAGGCTTGAGTGTTGAGAGCAAAGGAAAGAAAACATTCAAATATGTCATTAAATGAATTACAAGAAATTGATGAAAATACATGAATCAAATACACCACAAAAATATGAGAAAGAGAGAGAGGTAGAGTTGGAGAAGAACAATTCCTTTAAGATGAACCATTACATGCAATGAGGCCAATTTTGGGATCATGTCAATTTTGAATAACCAACTCCATTAATTGGATGTCTACCATGTTCAATTTAATAAAAATATGGTTTTAAGACTTTCACATCTGAACTTGGAATATAAGCCCCCCTAAGATTTGGATCATTTTTTCCCTTGGGATCATAGAGGATCTCTCCCACTCCTTCCATCCATATTAATTTTTTTTGACAAGAACGGTTAGAGTTGTATTAATTACTTTCTAGTTAACCAGAATTTGCAGCGTGCAAACTTAAAGAGAAGAGGGTTGATGACCTCTAATAGTGTTGTTAGCCTTCTTATGAATTATGAATATCTTGGGAGATAAATCCCACTTGCTTCTAGAGCTTTTTCGAGAGAAGGAAAAAAATTGCTTACAAGAGTAAACTCTCACAAACTGTAAGCAAAGAAGAATGCATAAGAAAAACATTAATTAGAAGGGAGGTAAAAAACCCCTTAATAAAAGGGTCTAACCGCTTCTAAGATCCCAAAAAAATGTTTGAGGCTACTTCCTTTTACCTACGTTCTTTGTTGGTTTTTCGCCCTCTGGTGGGGGGGACAAAAGGGGCTGAGAAGTCTTCAGGGTCGGAACTTCCCTTTGACCCAGAGGAGGGAACTAAGGAAGCCAGCCCTGCTTGGGATGAAGTCTCGTGATCTAACATCCGAGCATTTCTATTGGAGCCTAAAGGAAGGCTTGGAGAAGCTTCTTTTGCGGATGGGGCAGCAATAGCTGTCTCTGAGGGGCCGAAAGGTCCTGGGGGGGTCTCACCCTGCACCGGATCTTTTGTTGCTTCACACTCTTGAGCTTCAAATTCCTGCAAAACTTCAAATCTGTTTTTTCTTTCTAGCAAAGGAGAGACTGCTGCTGGAGGAGGGGGAGGGGTCTTGAGGGTCCTTTCTCCAATGGGGACGGTGCCGATTAGTGACCATTTGGAACTCTGCTTCTTTAGTTTCTTGGGGAAGTGTTGATTTTTGAGATTCGGAAGGCTTGGGGTAGATTTTGGAAAAGTGACCATAAACATGGAAAAAGTTGCATTTGAATGGAATCTGCTCGTAATCCAGCTCTTGAATGTGGCTCCATTCTCCTAATATAAGCTTTAGGGCCTCCTGGAGCCCTTTTTCGATATTTACCTCTACGCAAATGTGGGAACATGTAAACTAACCCCCTTTTGGATCTGCACTATCCAGGTAGCGCCCTAGCTTGTTACCGATGTCCGCAAGAGAGATTCCCCCCCAAAGATGAAGTGGGAGATGAGGCAGTCTTACCCAGACATGCGCGGCTGTGATCTCTGCTTATGGGTAAAAACCCACAGTCCAAGGGGCTAAAACAACCCTCTCGAGCCCATGAAGAAGGGACCCGATTGAAAAACAAGATCTCGTTCTTCCTTATTCAGAAACAAAAAAAACAAAATAACCCCTACTAGTTGCAAAGAGAGAGACCTGTCCTTGCACAATAAGGTTCTAGTGTTCAGCAATCCAAAGCTCTACCGCCTTAGGGATTTTCCAAAACCCTATAAACTTGTTGAGGAGGGATCTCTCTAAGAGAATGAGCGCTTTTTGGCATGGATCTGAAGGAGAGAGTTCCAGAGAGGGGATCTCATCAATATTTATCACGAACTTGGAGGGGGACAAAGAGGCAACTTGAGGAGCGGCTGCTTGAACAAGGGCCTTAAAGGCCAGAAGCTGGGCTTCGACCTCGAAAATGGACGCACCGAAAAAAAGAGGATCTGGCAGCCACTGTGCAGAAGCAACAATAGGTAGCCTGATCCAGGAATGGAACAACCTGAGCAGGCGAATTCAGCAGGCGACAATGAGGGGCGCACTAAAAAAAATGTATCGGGCAGCAGAAGCAACATGAAACCTTTGATCACCCACCAAAGCAAGCGGGCCTTCAAGCAATAGGAGGATGGAGGCTAGGGAAACCCTAGTTGTGCATCAGAGAGGAGCCTTTCGAGCATTGCCGGTTCATCCCTATCTTCCCATGTGCATCCTTCGAATACCGATAGGATTGTTGTTGCTTGAAGAGTGTTCTATTGCTACCATGAACAGATAGCTACCTTATCATTTAGATATGTTTTTCATTGCCAAAGTTGATCCAGTTATCTCATCTTTTTCCATTGTGCACCCAGTAGTATCCATCACTTGGCCAACTCTGGCCATCCCTATTATTATTATTATTATTATTATTATTATTAAATTATCATTATTATTAATTACATTTAAAAATTTACTATTATTATTAAAAATTACTGATTATTATTATAATATCATCTCCTATGACCTTTATATGCTAAGCCCTATCACCATCCCCTAACAACTATAACCCATTATTGTTATAACCCACGAGTCACGTAACTAGTTACATATCACCCATATACATATTACCTTTAACCCTTCAAATGCTTATCCACTTATCCCTAACCATTATATCCCTTAACCAATAATCCCAATAGTCCATAACAATTATAACCCCTATGACTCCTAATGTTGTGGTAAATAATGCATAAGAGTGCTTCCCACTTTGGATGGGGCTAGGCCTTGTAGGATGCAACAAGGCCTCTATATTTGGATCCCCTTCGTGGGATTGGTTTGGTGAACCTAAGTGATCTTGCAATATAGTGTTAGAGGGAAACAAAACAAAACCAATAAAATGATAACAAAACTTAAACCAAATAACAAAGGGGGAGAGGATGCAAACTCCAACAATCAATGTGATCCAAACCACTTGTATATTTCCTAATGGTCAAGCTTATACAACACCTTGGATATGTGAGCTCCAAATGGAGACAAACACTCTTCCTAAGGGAGTCCTTTCTTATCCAGCAAATGTTTGAAGTGTGGTTAATGAACCAATGTGTGAGAAGAGAACTTTCCCCTCGAGGAAAGGAGACAAGGGATATTTGTAAATGCTTGGTAAGAGGGAATAGGAGAGCTAAGGGGAATCTCAATCACAATTCTACCAGCATAACTTTGCTAAAAAATATTCTTACAATAAGAAATACCATGGCCTTCTTTTATAGGCCAAGAGGTGGCTAAGAAATGACAAGATCATAGTGTGAACCCATTGATTCATGATTTGGCTCCAAAGTACACCAAGAGGCCATTTAAGGCAACAAGTGTGTGAGAGGTCAAATTCAAATTCAAATGGGTAAATGGAGCTTTCATGAGCCATCAATGCCCCATTGGTGGGTGAGATCTCATCGTTTGTGTCAAATGCACAGATCTCGAGGGAGTTTATGTGTTGTAACACAGGTGTTGTTATGGAAGTTTACGTTGTAGCGCATGTAACCAAAGCTTGATCCAAGTAGTTGTGTCTTTAAACTGTCTAAGGGTCATCTCAGACTCAATTTGATCTGTAGACCTTATGGAGATGTCTTCGGATGTGTGCATGTTGTATGTTGATGACACTTTATAGTGTGAGTCGTGAAATTATCGCAAGTGTTTGAGTTTTTTGTGATAACACCTAACATCTACCAACCATAACCCATGTTATCGTTAATCCTAAACCCTAAACCTTTATAAAACCTAACCTAAGTTATCATCCTTAATACTTGTCACCTCTAATCGTTTCTCTCTACAATCCTAACCATCTGATTAGCTATTATAATCCATAAATGTGAACAATTATAACCCATAATCCTTATACTCCTCCTTAACCCCTTTCATACTTAATCACTATAACCCATATATCCCTCAACCCATTAACCCTATAAAGCTTAACCAACGTGACCCCTAGCCAATACAAACCCTAAACCATATAATCTATAATTCCCTTCCCCTAAAGCATAATCATCATGAATTTTATTTATAAACCCTAAGCCATAGAATCCATACTTTCCTCCCCCTAAAACATAGTCATCATGATTTATTTTTTTCATTCCTCATCTTCTACTTGTATTCCTCTTGCCAACAAAACCATTTGGTGGTGCAATTCACCACCCTACACTAAGGTTTAAATGCCTTCTTTTCATACCTCTCAAGGTCATGTTGCACCACACATAGGTCACACAATACACAACTTTGATGATGACAATGGAAATGTCCCATAATGACAAACGGAGGAGACAAGCACCAAGTAAACATGCATGTATCCAAGGGTTTTCCCAAATTCTCTAAATCTCCCTCATATCTCAATTACCCTACTATATAACAACTAAGTTTGAGAGTGAAGAGAACTAAAAACACACAACAATGAGTGCATGCTAGAGAGAAGCCACAACTAAATAACCAACAATAAATCAATTACATCAACAAATGTGTTTAGGACAAACTAATGTTATCAATAATGTGTTTAGTACAAACTAATGTTCCCAAAATTTTGGAAGAAATAATAGATAAATCCAATATAACCTGATTTTTAAAACAAAAATATAAATAAAACTAAGACATATTGGGATTGTAGAAATAACTACTATAGTAATAAAGGACGACAAGGTTGTCTCCAAAATTTCCACGACACAAATGGCTTAAACAAAATGAAGTTACCATGATCATGAAATTAAAGCCATTATAAACATGATTTTCTTTTGCTAGGAAAAAGGTCATTGTCCATTATTTTATTGAGATAAAATTATGAACCATAGTGTTCATAGGCTATAGAATCCATACATCAACCATCATTATTTTTAAGGACTTTGCTTTACAAAAAACCATCCATATGCCTTATCGGGAAACTATATTAGTCACAAGTTCATGTCATATAATGCACAAAATTACTTCTATTGGACAAAATTAAAAAAAAATGACTTCTTCTTAAATGTATGCCTTATAGGAAGATGTTGTCCTTTAAAGGTATAGGATCCAATTCCTTTATCGCATCTTTATCTACCTTCCAAAGAAGTGTTTTGTCACCATCCAGCTGCAACCCCTGCTTAGATAAGAAATATTCCTATGTGTTTCGTTCCCGAAAAATGTGTTTTATAGAGATATTTTCAAAGAGTTGCATAATTATTCTGATATCGCCAATGATTGGTCTTAAGAATATGTTTTTCAACAGGATATTTTTGTTTAACCAGTCAATCACAAGATGGAAATCCCCAAATACCTAGATATTCATAATCTTCAAATGAAGAGAAAACTTCATAGTCATGTGGATGGAAGTAAGCTCCGCCAAGTTGTTTGTTGTTGGTCCCAAACCAGCTGCAAATTTGAACCAGCGATCGTCGAATAGATAAATTATGCCTCCTACACCCCCCAAGTTTGGATATCCAGTAGCAACTCCATCAAAGTAGGACCATGGTATATTCTTATATATTTGTTCATGTGCAAATTCCCTCTATTTTTTCTTATTAAGGTTTTGTGTAGAGTGATTCATGATAGACAAATTATTGGATCCATATACATGAGGATGTATGATGGTTTCCTAGAATATGGAATTATTCCCGTAAATCCATGTTCCCCACATCACTAGAGCAGAAAAGGATTTAAAATTCTGGAAATTTGGATTTTGTATCCATTTCATAAAAGCATCGTTAAGATCATGCCCTTCCATACTAAATGGGTATGAGTGTAATCATAAGTGTATCACATTTCCTTCATGTATGGACAGTCAATGAACAAGTGGGTGATGTTTTCACCATCCAAAAACTAGAGTGAGAACCTACCTGGACCAAACATATATAGTTTCACCAAATGATCCCATACCTGAATATTGCTTGTTATGGATAGCCACATAAAACGTTTTTCCTTTAGTGGACAATTGAAACCCCATATATGTCTCATCCACCATTCATGTGGGGGATGGTCTTCTTCTTCCCTCGTCATAATATAACCATACTTTGGCATGTATGTGCCACCTCCTAGGTTCTTTTTCCATAGAATGGTATCCTTCTCATCTGATAAATGTATGTGGCAGTCTTCCAGATATTTTGCATATCTATAGCAAATAATCTTGTCCTCTTTCATAACACCCAAGTTCTAAGAAGATAGTCATACTTGTTAATAATATGTGGATGCTTGTAGATCATTGATCTTGTGTAGAAATGTGATACCATAGTCAGTGAAGTGATTTACCATATTTCTTGGAAACCTGCAATCATATTTAGAACCTATCCATGAGTCATATCCTAGACAAAATTTATTTACATTACCAATATCCCAGGAGATCCAATCTCCTATGATGTCAAAAGATGCAAGCATATATTTTCAAAAAATAGATACATGTCTTCTATCCAAATTAGGAGTTCTAAGCTAGTCTATAATACTCATTAGGTGAATATATTTCTAGTGAATGACCTTTACCCATAATCCATCATTAGCCAACATTTTCCAAATTCCCTTGGCAGCTAATGGTTTGGAGAAGCAATGTTGATCTTTGAGGCCCCATCCCCCAAGGTGTTTTAGGAGAGATCATTTTTGCCAGAATATCCAATGAAAGGTTCTGTTATCACGAAATATTCTCCGTAAGAAATTAAATCCGGTGTTTCTTATGTGTGTTTGAATACATGATGGAATATGTGCTATTGTGGTCCAATACACTAATAAACATTCCAAAATGGATTTCATAAGAATGTAACAAACATCCTTTGACAGCTATAAGTTACACCACTTGTTTATTTTACCTTTAACTCTTCTGATGAGCCATGCCCTACTAGATTTTGTATAGCCATTTGGTTTAAGGATAAAGCCCAGGTATTTAAGGCCCATAGACGAATCACATAACTCAAAATGAAAAAGTTCAGTCATACATGCAATATCTGATTGTTCAATATAAAGGATGGATATAGAATATTTTGCAGGGATTGCAAGACATAATTGTAGCATCTAAGAATGGCATTAAGATCTCGTATAGTTTTTTCATTTCTATTCTGGATCCATTAGAGAAGAGGAGGATGTCATCAATAAATAGTAGGTGGGCTATATAAATAGAAAACTTGAAATGGTATGCTTTAAGGCTCCCAGATACTCTGGCAGTGGTTATAATGTGGTTGATTCCTTCCATAATAAGGATGAATAAAAGCAGAGCAAGTGGGAAACCATGTTTGAGCCTGCAGCTAAGTCTAAAAATCGAGTTTGATGATCCATTGATCAATACAACATAACTCTCAAATTGAGCGTGGAATAAGATCCAATTTACAATAGATAGGTCAATTCCAGTCTATGGGAGAACCAACCTAAGATAGGTCCACTTGACCCTATCATAGGATTTGATCATATCAGCTTTAATGATGACCATTGGAGATTCCTCGTTTTAGCATTGTAGAACTTCTTGAGTGATTACTTTAGAATCATGAATTTGTCGACCCTCTAAGAAAGAAAATTGCTTAGGTGTGATAAGAGATGACAGAAAATTCTTTAAACTTACAAAACAAATTTTGCAATGAGCTTATATACCACACTACACATTGAAGTAGGTATGAGATCGTCCATACGCTTAACTTTATCAGTATTGGGTATCAGAGTAAGGAATGTGTAGTTAAAAGCAACAAGGATTCTACACTTGTTTCTTGATTCCCTGGTGACCTTAAGAAGATCAGATCCAATAGTATCATACGTACCAGAGTAAAACTCAATCGGCCTTCCATCAGGCCCTGAACTCTTTTCTGGGTGCATTTATTTGATATCTTGTATCAATTCCTCATTTGTGATAGGAGAATTTACAACTTCATTATGGTCATCATAAACTAGTCTTGGAAAACGAGTTAAAACCTCCATCATAGGCCCTACAGGTGCATCCTTGTTCTCCTTAAAATTATTGGCAAAATGTTTAACTCCAACTTTTGCAATGCCAGAGAAACCTGTAACCATATTATTATCTTCAACCTCAATTTCCCAAATAGAATTAGTTTCAATCTTATGCTTAGTGAAATTGTGGAATCATTTTGTGTTATTGTCTCCTGATTGGATACATAAGGCTTGGCTCTTCAATCTAATTTATTCTTCCTCCTGAATTAATAGGAATCCTTTCCTAGATTCTAATATGGAGATATGTAATCGCTACTCAGAGGTATTAAATTCATCTGAATGGGGGAGATAGAATGTTGCTAAATCCTCTTCAATGGAAAAGAGCTCTTGTTGATTGTTGGCCTTGTTTTCTTTAATCCATGGTATGGTCAAAGATTCAAGTTCTTAAGATTTTTTTGGAATTTTACAGCCGCAAATACATGTTATTTTTCGTCATAGGGTATCTAGTTTGTTTTCACAAGGTTTTTAAATCCTTCATCATCAAGCCAAGTCACATTAAATTTGAAAGGAGATGGGGGATTTCTTAGATCCCCTTTAATTTTAAAAAAAATGGATAGTGGTTTAAATCACTATCATCACCCACCCACTTTTTAATGAGAGACATTGTCATCATAATCTCTTCATTGATTAGATAACGAACTAACCTCTTAGCTATCGCATGCAACCCTATGATATTATTCCTCCAAGTAGGCTTGAAGACATTGGGGGAAATGTTCAAGAGAGCCCTGTTATCAAATTTTTCATGTGAAGTAATATGATAAAGGGTCTTTATGACCAAAGGGTCCCCAAGTCTCAGATTCTCCTATAGAAAAATATAGGTCCCCTGCTAATATAAACTTACCATGCGAATGGAATCCAACATTCCACAAATTGTCCTAGTATTCAATCCTCTAATAATGGGGGCCATATAAGTTGAGGATGTTAAAATTCATGCCAAGATCCATGTTGTTAAATTCAATGTCAATCCCATAAGGAATCCCCTAACATGTTTTGCACTCCATCAATCTAGTATTCTAACCAGTAAGCACACCACCCAGTCAGCCAAAATTGTCCATACTATGAAATTCCCAACCAAACAGTTTTAGCAAAGATAATGAAGAGTCCCCTGTTGTAAGGGTATCCTTAATTAAAAGAAGATCCGGATTTTGTTTATATACAAGTCTCATCAGGGATAATATTTTATAGTTTTCCCTACCCCCTCTTATATTATAGGAGATGCACATCATTAGTCCACCCTCACAATGAGGGTGTGTTCTCTCAAGGCCTCCTTTATTTGTTTTTGTCATGCACCTCTAACTTCAATAGCATAAATAATCACTGGCCCTTGCCATGGCTAAATGTTGGCCTCTTAGTCTCCCAGATGTACCAGTTGTTCCAAAATATTCTTAGACCCATATCCCACGACAAGTCCAAGTTCTAAACTGGAACGTGGTCTGAAATTATATCTTAGGTATTTCTTGTTCTTATTATGGATGTTCGGGCTAATCTCAAGCTAAGATACATGAGAATGGAAGAATATAGGTCTAGTGGGTTGAGTGTGATCAGAAATACCATCCACTAGGTTTGATGGGGATTTCAATGGATAAGATAAAGGTGTAGTTGCAGAGAGATTATAGGAGTAAGGAGAGGATGTAGGATATGTCTCCTGCACATTCCTCTTAATAATTTGGCTGTGAGGATCAACAAACAAGCTCACCTCGGGATGGAAACTAGAACTAAGGGGGGAGGGGGAAGGAAGAATGGGAAAAAAGGGGGGTTATATGGTAAGTAGAGGAGGGTTAGTAGGACGATTCAGTGGTGAGGTACAGGTAAACCGGGAGAAAAGGTTGAACCCCCTATCGTATGAACAAACTTCCTTTGGAGGAGATACAAAGGATGGACATGGTATCTCTCACATAATATAAGATCTATGTGGGGAGTAATTTGGTATGTCAAGGGTTTTGAGATGGATATCATTACAAAAAACATAGTCCTCATTTCACGATTGATAAATTACCAAGGTAAATAGGGTTAGGAAAACATGGAATAGGGACACACATACTCGAAGTAGTCAACAAATCATATTGTTGTATGTCCTCCAGCATGTCCTTCGAAGGAAGAAATGGCAGAGTGTCTTCGGACCTTAAAGTGTCTTCTTTCAAATCCATCACGATGTTGGGTTTGGGCCCTTCTTGAGAGTATGGAATGGATGGGTCCTTGGAGACTTCCTTGTAAGAGTGCTCATGTCATTTTAGAATCTCAGGACATACTGACGTAGGAGATAGGGTTTGATTCCTCCAAAAATTCACGATAAAAGATTTGTTGCAGTCCTGGACAATATGACTGTAGTCATGGCATTGATTGAATCTAAAAGGAAGGCCTATGTAGTCTAAATTTTGAGAATAAGTATAAATCCCCTTTGAAATAAAAATCCGATCTAGCAGCCCCTCTCTAGTATCTAACTCAACAATAATTTTTTCTACCGCCATATTACAAATGGCCTCATAACTTTCATCAGCTTGTAGGAATTCACCCAAAGTGAAACCAATATGAGGAAATATCTATGTAGTCCATAGCTCGAGCAATAACCATGGAAGTTTCACCTAGGTGGGTTGAGTGTAGGTTTTCTCCCTGTGTGCATCAAAAGTTGGTGACCATCGGTTAAACTTGAATGGTAAATTTCTTTAAAACCATATTCCTTTGAGTACACGTTGAACATCGTCGGTGGTATTTAGAATAACTCCAAACCAACAGTTTTCCAACGCAAAACATTATGGTCGATATCTAAGAAAACCGCACTATGTCATGTTCCGATCTCTGAAAGAACATACGGATAGGTTGCTTCCCCGAAATCGTCCCACAATAGTCGTCTCAATCATGGAGACTATTTCATGCATAGGAACGTTGTCTCCTAAGGCGAAGTTGACAAGTGGTTTTGGTTTGATGCTTCTTTGTCTTTTCTTACCCGGGGATGTATAGGATTGTGCATTTGCAAGATCGATAGAACGTGGCATAGTCATTGGTGGAGCCCCATCAACTTCAAATAAACCATCCTTTAGAGACTCTATAGGGATAATCAAGGAGGTTACATAATATATACTAGGACAAGCAGGAAGATGTGGGCAGGTAATTGCTTCAACAATGGACGAAATAGTATGGGGTTGGTGAATAGTATGAAATTATTATATTTTTATTTTTCATTTTTATGTTTATGTATCTTAAATTTTCTTAGCTTTAATTTGTTATTGTTATATTAGGCTATACATCTCATCCAATACAAAATACACCTTACTTCTCTTTATTGCAATAAATGATAAATGTGTAGGATTATACTTATGTGAAGTATTATATGTTTTACTTTAAAAAGAAGATTTTGTTATAAAAGGTTTATGAGTAAATGAAGGTTTAGATTTAAAGGTTGATTCAATCTGTTGAACCATCACCCATATCATGTTAAACTAGCATTTGCATCGAGAGGTGCAAAAAAATGTTGAGAGGGTAAAAATATTGAGTTTTTTCGCAACTAAATCTTTCTGACTTACCTTGGGAGACTGGAAATTACATTTTGAGGATTAACTTATATGTCGCTCTCTCCTTGCCCCTCTCTCTCCCCCATCTCTGTACATTTTGGGTTTTATAAAGATGAAAAGAGCAAACTAAAATTAGTAGTTCCGAAAAACTAATTTGAGGAGTTGACCGAAAAACATATCAAAATTCTGCATCCTAGTTTTCGCACTTTGAAAAACGGAAAGCAGATGAAAAAAAAATTGCGAAAAGAAAAATCAAAGTTCTGATTTCCACATTAAAAATGGATCCCCGATGTCTTGAACAATTTTCGCAAAATAAACAATTTTAGCAGTAATATGTATTTCACAAAATGACCAAAGCTTTCTAATTTGGCTAAAGTGAAATATCTTGCAACTACTAATAATATTACGATAATTGGCATGTCTATTAATACTTAGTATTTCTTAGTTCTTATTATTTTATTTTTATTTTATTTTTTCTAAAATAAAGACTTTGATGCCTATAGATCTAGTTTATTTTTACATCAAAATTAAACAAAGATATATTTACAATTTATTATGAAAAAAATGTTGTCCTATAATATAATATTATATAGATTTAAAATTAAAATAGATTTAATTAATTACAATTAAAATGCAATTTTGTTATTAAATAAATTCAAAATCAAAGCTTTGATTGCACATTAAAGAAAAATCAAAGTTCTGATTTCAGCATTCGGAAATCGAAAAAGTATTTGACTCATATTTTCTATCTTATTTCCTGATTTCCACTTTCCGCATTCGGGAATGCGGAATTGTGAACTTTAATTTTTTTCACAATTTTTTTTATTTTCCGCAACTAAAGATGCTTCATAATAAAAATAACTAAAAACTTGGAGAATTTATTTTGATCTAGATTTATTAAGTACCAACAAAATCCATAAAAAATTTAAATTTAAATCTTTAAATACTTCAACTATACAGATTTAAATACTTGAACGATACATAATTCAGATAAATTTAATTTATAATGTGTATATTAATATTTTCACTTGAAATGTTGTTATTAAAATAAATACTATTAATTAAAATAAAAATCAATACACTTCAATGAGAAACAGGTCTTGTGCACTCTCACACCTTCCTGATTTCTGATTTGCGGTTCGAATTGCGGAAATCGGCTCCTCCACTTAGGAAACAAGGTTCCCACACTTTCACAGTTTTTTTGTTTAATCTTTCTAATTTATGATAGATTAAAAAAAAAAAAATCCCAGCAATAACATGACTATAAATATAATGGCATTGTTAAATGAAAATTTTAAAAAATCAAATCAAACTTAAACATAGTATCAAAGTTTATTTTATACCATAATTTCTGAGAATCACCTTCCGTTCCTATTGATATTGTAGTACATTATGGTGAAAAACTTAAACAAATATTTGAAGTGTAAAATTTATTATAGTTTATAAGTATATTCAAGTGGAAAGCTTTCAAGTATTTTCATTATAGTTTATAAGTATTTTTATAAGTGTTAGTATATGTGTTTATTGAATAAACAATTTTAGTAGTGATATGTATTTCGCAAAATGACCAAAGCTCTCTAATTTGGCTAAAGTGAAATATCTTGCAACTACTACTAATATTGGGATAATTGGCATGTCTATTAATATTTAGAATTTCTTAGTTCTTATTATTTTCATTTCATTTTTTTCTAAAATAAAGACTTTGATGCTTATAGACATCGTTTAT
Organism: Pseudotsuga menziesii; assembly: GCA_001517045.1. NCBI lineage: Eukaryota > Viridiplantae > Streptophyta > Pinopsida > Pinales > Pinaceae > Pseudotsuga > Pseudotsuga menziesii. Next base: position 46,870 of record LPNX010404426.1, read on the forward strand.
TTTTACATCAAAATTAAACAAATATATATTTACAATTTATTATGATAAAAATGTTGTCCTGTAATATTAGATATATTCAAAATTAAAATAGATTTAATTAATTACAATTAAAATGCAATTTTGTTATTAAATAAATTCAAAATCAAAGCTCTGATTGCACATTAAAGAAAAATCAAAGTTCTAATTTCTGGGAGTGCGGAATGCAGAAATCGAAAAAGCATTTGACTCATATTTTTTTTTCTTATTTCCTGATTTCCACTTTCAGCATTGGGGAATGCGGAAATCGAAACTTTGATTTTTTTTTTCTCAATTTTTCTTTTCCGCAACTGAAGATGCTTCATAATAAAAATAACTAAAAACATGGAGAATTTATTTTGATCTAGATTTATTAAATACCAACAAAATTCATAAATAATTTAAATTTAAATATTTAAATACTTCAACGATATAGATTTAAATACTTGAATGATACATAATTAAGATAAACGTAATTTATAATGTGTATATTAATATTTTCACTTTAAATGTTCTTATTAAGAAACATGTCTTCCTTACTCTTACACCTTCCCGATTTTCTATTTCCGATTCGGAATGCCGGAGTCAGCTTCCGGTTTAATCTTTTTAATTTATGATAGATAATAAAATATAATTTCCAACAATAACATGACTATTTAAATATAATGACATTGTCAAATGAAAATTTAAAAAATCATATTAAACTTAAACATAGTATAAAAGTTTATTTTATACCATAATTCTTGGGAATGACCTTCCAGTTTGCTATTGAAAAAACAGGTCCTATTGATGTTGTATTAATATTTTAGTAGATTATGGTGAAAACCTTAAACAAATATTTGAAGTGTAAAATTCATTATAGTTTATAAGTATTTTCAAGTAGAAACCATAGTATCCATCATGTATATGTGCTTATTGAATAAACAATTTTTGCAGTGATATGTGTTTCGCAAAAAGACCATATATTTCTAATTTGGCTAAAATGAAATATCTTGCAACTATTATTAATATTGGGATAATTGGCATGTCTATTAATACATAATATTTTTTAGCTTTTATTATTTTCATTTCATTCTTTTTTCTAAGATAAAGACTTTGATGCTTATAGACCTCATCTATTTTTACATCAAAATTAAACAAAGATATATTTACAATTTATTATGATAAAAATGTTGTTCTATAATATTAGATAGATTCAAAATTAAAATAGATTTAATTAATTACAATTCAAATGCAATTTTGTTATTAAATAAATTCAAAATTAAACCCTAATTGCACATTAAAGAAAAATCAAAGTTTCGATTTCGGCCTGCGGAATGCAAAAATCGAAAAATTATTTAACTCATTTTTTTTCTTATTTCTCGATTTTTGCATTCCGCATTAGGGAATGTGGAAATCGAAACTTTGATTTTTCTTTTCATAGTTTTTATTTTCCACAACTAAAGATGCTTCATAATAAAAATAACTAAAAACCTGGAAAATTTGTTTTGATATAGATTTATTAAGTACCAACAAAATCCAAAACTAATTTAAATTTAAATCTTTAAATAATTCAACCATACATATTTAAATACTTGAACGATACATAATTAAGATTAATTTAATTTATAATGTGTATATTAATATTTTCACTTGAAATGTTGTTATTAAAAAAAATACTATTAATTAAAATAAAAATTAATAAATCTCAATTAGAAACAAGCTTTCCACATTCTCACAATTTGCAGATTTGCCGAAGTCGACTCCTCAACTTACGAAACAGGTTCCCACACTTTCACGCTTTTTCAGTTTCCAATTTCCAGTTCGGAATGCGGAAGTATGTTTTTAGTTTAATCTTTCTAATTTATGATAGATAATAAAAAATCATTTCCAACAATAGCATGATTATAAATATAATGGCATTGTGAAATGAAAATTTAAAAAATCATATGAAACATAAACATAGTATAAAAGTTTATTTTATACCATAATTCTTGGGAATCACCTTCCAATTTGCTAGTCAGCTAAAAAATAGTTCTTAGTAGATTATAGTGAAAAACTTAAACAAATATTTGAAGTGTAAAATTCATTATAGTTTATAAGTATTTTCAAGTAGAAACCATAGTATCCATAATGATGTATTAATGTGTATGTGTTTATTGAATAAACAATTCTAGCAGTGATATGTATTTCGCAAAATGACCAAAACTTTCTAATTTGGCTAAAGTGAAATATTTTACAACTATACTAATATTGAGATAATTGGCATGTCTATTAATATTTAATATTTCTTAGTTCTTATTATTTTCATTTCATATTTTTTTCTAAAATAAAGACTTTAATGCTTATAGGCCTAGTTTATTTTTACATCAAAATTAAACAAAAATATATTTACAATTTATTATGATAAAAATGTTGTCCTATAATATTAGATAGATTCAAAATTTATATAGATTTAATTAATTACAATTAAAATGCAATTTTGTTATTAAATAAATTCAAAATCAAAGCATTGCACATTAAAGAAAAATCAAAGTTCCAAAAAATATTTGACTCATAATTATTTCCGGATTTCCGCTTTCTTCATTGGGAACTTTACTTTTTCTTTTCGCAATTTTTCTTTTCCGCAAGTGAAGATACTTTATAATAAGAATAACTAAAAATTTGGAGAATCTATTTTGATCTAGATTTATTAAGTACCAACAAAATCCGTAAATAATTTAAATTTAAATCTTTTAAAGAAAAAACAAAGTTCCGGAAAGTATTTGACTCATATTTATTTCTCGACTTCCACTTTCTTCATTGGGAACTTCGATTTTTCTTTTTGCAATTTTTCTTTTCCGTAAGTGAAGATACTTCATAATAAGAATAACTAAAAACCTAGAGAATCCATTTTGATCTAGATTTATTAAATACCAACAAAATCCATAAAAAATTTAAATTTAAATCTTTAAATACTTCAACGATACAAATTTAAATACTTGAATGATACATAATTAAGATATATTTAATTTATAATATGTATATTAATATTTTCACTTCAAATGTTCTTATTAAAAAAAACTATTAATTAAAATAAAAATTAAAAAAACTATGAATTAAAATAAAAATAAATATATCTTAATGAGAAATACGTCTTCCGCACTCTCACACCTTCCATATTTCCGATTTTTTGTTCGGATTGCGGAAGTTAGCTCTTCCACTTACTAAACAGGGTTCCCCCACTTTCACGCTTTTCCGGTTTCCGATTTCGGGTTCGGAATGGGGAAGTCTGCTTCCAGTTTAATCTTTCTAATTTATGATAGATGATAAAAATTAATTTCCAACAATAACATGACTATAAATATAATGACATTGTTAAATGAAAATTTAAAAAACCATATTAAAAGTTTATTTTATACCATAATTCTTGGGAATCACCTTCCAGTTTGCTAGTCAGCTAAAAAACAGTTCCTGTTGATATTGTAGTAAATTATGGTGAAAAACTTAAACAAATATTTGAATTGTAAAATTCATTTTAGTTTATAAGTATTTTCAAGTAGAAACCGACAATTTACAAAGCAACGAGTTTGGTGATATTCTTGACTGGTTTTTCGATCTTCTCCTTTTTGGTTTATATTTTCCAATTTCTTATAGTTAATTTTGTAATGTGAGAACATGGTAGAATTAGTTTTATAAATTAAAAGCATGGTCGAAATTTTTTAGAATAATCTTCACAATGTGTTAAAAATATTGGTTGTTTTATAAGTTTAAAACAGATGGAAAGATACTCTATGGTTCGAGTTTTCATGGAACATAGTTCGATTTTGAATATTAAATTATGTTACATAATAATAATATGTGTATGAATATTAAAATGAATTTATCTATTTATGTTGAAATTAGCATATCTTTTACTAATAATTATTTCAGGATCAATACGAAATCTCAGCAATTAGTTTAGAAAGTTTTATTAATACAAAATTATCAATTAGTTTAGTAATTTTTTTAATACAAAATTATTTTTTATTGTTTTTTATAATTTTTACACAATCAAAATTATCTTTCTATGTAGATATTTATAAAACAATTAATTGAATTTTTAGCGGTTATTTGAATTGTAAACCTTACGAGATATGTACTTTTTATTTTTTTATTTTTTTATTTAATAGATGAATATGGTTGAAAGGTTTCAAATACTTATAATAATGTGTTAAAATAATTTGTTGTTTACAAGTCTCCCATCTGGAAATATAGTTTTCAATATAGTTTTAATTCTAATATAATATTAAATCATAACAAGAAGTTGGCTCCTAGACTTAGGAAACAACGTTCCAGCATGAAATAATAAAATATGTATGCTTTCAATATTATAATTTAAATTTATAATCATGTATGGAATTATTTAGTGTTTACTTATTATTGATCATCATCAAATGATATTAACATAAGTTTAATAGAAAAAACGTATTTATTAATTTGATGTTTTTCCAGCATGAAATTGAGAACAATGATCAACCAAATTGTTGCTACATTAGAAGGGAATGGAACCTATGACTTTCAAAGGGCTTTTACAGTTCACGAGATTGAAACGAAGAAAAATATATTCTTCCCTTACATTTCTCATATATTGTCATTGTTTCCCACTTTATCAAGATCATATTCATTTCGATCTTGAGGGAACGAGCATTACAATTTTTACAGTCACCATCAAGAGCAGAATTCAAACTGCATATTTTGTGGCTGCAATTTGGTGAGCAATTTGGGCTTCCTGCAACAGCCTGCATTTTCTCTACAATTCTTTTTTTTCTTTTTCCAAATCTTACTAATTTAGAGGCCAAAATCTCCGCCAAATTTAGAGGCAAACCAATCAGATTCTCCCAAATTTAAATTGTATAAAATTGCGAAAATAAAAATCTATCAACCTGCATAACAAATAAATCATGTCAGATTGAATGAGGTAATGTATCAAATCATGTCAATTGAATTTCTTTTAGCAATATATTGAATTAAAATAAAATCGACAAAATAAAAATTATCTTTCATTCTGATTGTTTGACCCTCCTTAAGAGGAGAGTTTTAGATACCAAAAACCTAGAGAGGAGATGTCTATGTATTATCAACCGAAGCATTGAATTGTTGTTGAGTGGAGAGCAAGCTAATCGCAAATCTGGAAACAATTATTCAGTCAAAAAGCATGTGGGATCTCAGGTTTCCGATATGGAAAAGAAAAAGTCAGAAATCGAACAAATGAACGTTATTAAAAAATGATATTCCCGATACCCGGAATCCGAAATATCAGAAATCAGAGAAATGAATCAACATTATAAATCAAAAAACAATGTTTCCGGTTTTTTATATCTAAAATATCGGGAATCAGAAATCGGGAAGCCAGCAAATTATTTCAACAAAAACCCGAGTCTTCATTTTCTGATATCCGAAATATCGGAAATCAAAAATCGGGGATACCCCAAATAACCTTAACAAAAACTAGAATTTTCGGTTTTCGATACCCGAAAATTAGAACCCGAAAATAGGAAATCGGCAATCCTTAAATAATATTTACATATAATTTAACCAATGACATACCAGCTAGGATTCACCATATATTTGCAGTGATTTAATCTTCTTTTCCCATGCTTTTGAGACGAGACAGGTATCAACTTGGATCCCTGCCTTTCTTGTCGGCACATATCCCCATATTGAGTTGAAAAGAAATCTCATGATTCTCAAAGTTGGATCAAACCTCAACACCTCCTTTTCCTATATTCCTGTTGAAGCTTCAACCAAAAACCATGTCTTTTAATCTCTTCTAGACTATTTACAAATATGTTGCAAGAAATGAAAGCAATGGCAAATAATTTTTACAGGAAAATTATGTCTGCAATGCAATTTTCTTATGTCTGCAATCTTTCGTTCCCTGCAATCTTCCGTTCCGGAATCACAGTAAGAAAAAGCTCTCTAATTTTAATAGAAAGAGAAATATTTCCATTTATCTTACCATTTTTCATTTATCTTGTCAAGACAACTCTTCAATTTCAAAATATTTCCATTTATCTTAGCTCGATATATAGTATAAGAAGCTCACTGATTTTAATAGAAAGGGCACCACCTCCCTACAAGCACATAAAATCCAAGTATCAGTGATGAATTATTAGGAAAAGACATATTCTTGAAACTAGATATTTGTTAGGATTTATTGTCAAGTTAAAAAGACAATTTTTTTAAGAAAATAAAAGGCATCCCAAAAATGCCAAACAGTAAATGTATTTACATGAAGAAAATCCACAAATTTGGTCTACCAATATTTAAGGCTTTTCTTTCATTGGTATTTTGTATATATTATATCAAGTATTTTCCAAGTATTTTGTATTTAAGGCTTTCCTTTCATTGGTATTTAAGGTATTTTGTATATATTATCAGCAAGTTGTTCAACAGCTCTGACAAAAGGTGACCTGCCTCTTTGAGCCACTCTTTATAGTAGAATAGACCTAATCTTATTGTAAATAATTTTGTGTCTTTATTGTAAATCATTTTTTTTGTCTTTATTGAAATATATGTTCAACAAAAAGATTGACATTTTGATAGTTTTATGTTAAAATCGTTTTTTGGTAAATAAAAAACATGAAACTTTCAAAATCCGTAAGATAGGTTGCTAGCTGGAGATGGCAGGCTTGATAGGTGTGACATGGCATGCTAAATCACTGAGAGATATTCTTCAGAGAAACTATGACTATCTCCTCTGAAGATGAGTTGTGCTTCTTAGCCTAAAACGTGGAGAAAATAAAATTATTGAATAATTACACAAGATTTTGAATGTATTTTTTTTAAATGGTCACATATAGAAAATGAAAAAATATTATTGAATAATTATGCAAATTTTGAATGTATTTAAAAAATAAATAGTTACATATAAAAGAATGAAAAAGATACCCGAAGGTTGGAAATCGGAAATAGGAACTTCGACATTTATTTATTTGAAGGATTACATATATTTTTATAAGTGATTTTTATAATTTATTTAGAAGTATTTTAAATATTCTACATTCTAGAGTTTTTATTTACCTGGATGCAATTTGGTGAGCAATTTGGGCTTCCTGCAATAGCCTGCATTTTCTCTCTGGTTCTTTTTTTATTCCTGCAAATCTTATAAATTTAGAGGCCAAAATCTCAGAAATATCGAAAATCGAAAAAATGAATCAACATTATAACTCAAAAAACCAATGTGTCTAGTTTCCAATATCCAAAATATCGGGAATCGGAAATCGGCAAGCCAACAAATTATTTCAACAAAAACCTGGGTCTCCAGTTTTCAATATCCGAAATATCAAAAATCAAAAATCGGGGATACCCTAAATAACCTTAACAAAAACTGGAATTTTCGGTTTCCAATACCTAAAAATCGGAATTAAGAAATTCACAATCCTTAAATAATATTTACATATAATTTAACCAATGGCATACCAGCTGGGATTCACCATATATTTGTAGTGATCTAATCTTTGACGAGGTAGCTATCAACTTGGATCCCTGCCTTTCTTGTCAACACATATCTCCATATTGAATTGAAAATAAATCTCGTTATTTTCATAGTTGTATCAAAGCTCAACACCTCCTTTGCCTGCTTTCCTGGTGAAGCTTCAACCAAAAATATTTTCTTTTAATCTCTTCTAAACTATTTACAAATATGTTGCAAGAAATGAAAGCGATGGCAAATAATTTTTACAAAAAAATTATGTCTGCAATGCAATCTTTTTATGTCTACGATCTTCTGTTCCCTGCAATCTTCCATTTCGGAATCGCAGTAAGAAGAAGCTCACCAATTTTAATAGAAAGGGAAATATTTCCATTTAACTTAGCATTTTCCATTATCTTGTCCACAAAAATCTCCAGTTTCAAAAGATTTCCATTTATCTTAGCTTGATATATAGTATGAGAAGCTCACCGATTTTAATAGAAAGGACACCAGCTACTTGCAAGCACATAAAATCCAATTATGAGTGATGAATTACTAGGAAAAGACATATTCTTGAAGTGAGACATTTGTTAGGATTTATTGGGCATGTTGCACCTACCAAAATATTCTTTAATAGTTTGTCTGTAAAAGAAAATAATGATTGATAAGTGATTTTCTTCCATTTTCTTTATATTTATTTTATTGTAGTAAAGGCCATGCTGTACCTACCAAAATATTCTTAAATAGTTTGTCTGTAAAAGAAAATATTGATAGATAAGTGATTTTCAGAAGACAAAAGAACCATTTCTACACATTCTCTGGTATCAACCCATAATCGTTATTCTTTTCCCTGAATGATCAGGTTTACAATTTTTTGCATTTTGTGTTAACATCACATAATGCTTACCTTCTGAATTTTGTGAATTATGCCAAATTTTATTCAAGAAACTTAACTTGTATCTTAGTAACAGTAATTATAGTAATTTCACGAGGAAATTTGATTGAATTCAACTCTGAGATTTGTTTGCCTATTAATTTTACTTGGCTAAGAGTGATAAACCCTCCATTTTGTGTTATTTCGGAATTAACTTTGATGTTTTTTTAGGTCTAGTCGCTTCTTCAAATTGACAAAAACATCCAACAGGTCCTGGAAATTGAGTTTAGTTTGTTTCCATGTTGAGACAACATGTATGCTATTGGCAAGATCAACGATTACATTTCTTCTGTAGCTGGTCCACTCCACCATTTCGAAAAGAATATCAAATTTCGTATCATTTTTTCTTAATTTATTTCATATCAAATTTCCTTCATTTTTTCTTAATTTATTTTATTGATAAATAATAATAGAAATTACAACCATCACATACATTTTATACTTAATTTCTATTTTTTTCCATGTTGAGACAACATGTATGCTGTTGGGAAGAAAGACGATTGCATTTTTTTTTTTGTAGCTGGTCCATTCCATCCTTTCGAAAAGAATATCAAATTTCATATTATTTTTTCTTAATTTCCTTCATATCAAATTTCTTTTAATTTTTCTTAATTTATTTTATTAATAGATAGTAATAAAAAATTACAACCATCACAAATTTAAGCTTATTATTCTCAGAATATTAGTCTACCAACATGAAAGTTCTTTACTATGTTTGCTTAGATAGCAAAACTGCCTATATAAATGTATATTTACTCTCATTCTTCATTACAGATTTTCCAAATATAAACTCGCTTGTGGATGAAGCCTTCTTTCCTTCAACGTCAAGTGCATTTTATGGGAACCATACACTCTTCTTGGAAAGGTTGCTACTAACCTATACCTCCAACGCCAACTAAACCCAAGGAATCAAGATAATTATAAATAGATTTCACCCTCTATGTACACAAGAATCTCTGTCACGTTTCAAAAAAATAAATGTCAAAATATATCTTCTGTTTATTTTTATTTCTATTTTTTTTAAATAAATAAATAGTTACTGTGTAAAAGAAAATATTGATAGATAAGTGATTTTCTTCCATTTTCTTTATCTTTATTTTTTTTTGAAGTAAAGGGCGTCAAGTTCCGTGAATTTCTATTTTGGTGAAAGGGAAGGCCATAGATGGAAATTGGCCCTAGATTTGCTGCTAAATGGAGATGGAGAGGGAAGGCCATAGATGGAAATTGGCCCTAGATTTGCTGCTTAATGGAGATGGAGATGATTATAGTGCGTTTTCAGAACGTGTACTTAAACTGGCCAATCACCACTCACAGAAATTTTTGTAGTCACCACCCACTAAATCTTCTCGTAGTAGCATGACATGGCCTACTTTTTCTTGAATTAATTTAATTCATATGAGATCAAGCGTAATTTTTAATTTTTATTTATTTTTCATGTTGAGACAACATGTATGCTATTGGCAAGATCCGCGATTACATTTCTTTTGTAACTGGTCCATTTCACCCTTTCAAAGAATATCAAATTTCTTATCATTTTTTCTTAATTTTCTTTGTATCAATTTTTTTTCATTTTTTCTTAATTTTTTTTATATCAATTTTTCTTCATTTTTTTAATTTATTTTATTGATAAATAATAATAAAAAGTACAACCATCACATACATTTTATACTTGATTTCCTTTTTTTTTATTTCTTTTTTTTTATATGTTGAGACAACATGTATACTATTGGAAATATCAGCCATTACATTTCTTTTGTAGCTGGTCCATTCCACCTTTTTGGAAAGAATATCAAATTTCATATTTTTTTTCTTAATTTCCTTCCTATCAAATTTCCTTCATTTTTTCTTAATTTATTTTATTGATAAATAATAATAAAAATTACAACCATCACATACATTTTTACACCTAATTTCCATTTTTTAATTTAGAAATAAAAACCAACCAAAGGGACAAGCCAACGTTATAGAAACCCAACTCAATGAAATAACTATGAACTGGCAGAGAAATAACTGATAAGTTGTTTAGAGAGTTTCAACTCGAAACAAGGAGCCTTAAAAAGAACCACCACCATTGGCATCCAAACCCTCGTTCATTGGTGACATCGACCCTCGTGGATTCGAGTCAACAAATCGTCTTCATTGAAATAAGTACTATTTGGAAAAGATATAACTGATATGGTATTTATAGGGTTAAATTTGAAATCAGAAGCATTAAACAATCTGTCAGCGCTCCGAACCCAATCCACATCCACTGGAAGCACTGACTTTGTGAATTCAAGTTTTTTATTTTTATATTCCAACCAACAATTTAAGTAAATCAAATCAATCATCAAGTTTTTGCATTTACTTTATTGATTTAATATAATCAATCATCAAGCATTGACTTTGTGAATTCAAGTTTTTTCCTTTTATATTTCAACTAACAATTTAAGTAAATCAAATCAACCATCAAGTCTTTTGCATTTATTTGATTGATTTAATATAGAGCAAGTTTTTATTTTATTTTGTCGATTCAATAAACAGTAAATAAATACATTGTTAAAGCACTCTTTGCTTAAGCTCATACAAAAAAGTTTCTTTATTTTTCATATTATTATGAAAAACACTTACATTTTATATTTTTCAGAAGACAAAAGAAGGAAAGAACCACGATCTAAAAGTTATAAAGCTAATAACAACATCATTGAACCAGAAGGTACCCTAATCCGACCATTAAAATATTAAACTAAAATAACATAAGAAAATCCACAATTCTAAGTTTGGAAGTGCGGGACAATCCCTTAGGGATGTGTGAAACATGGTACTCTTTCATTTGAAAAAGAAAAACCGATAGAAATATGATCATAAAACAAAAAACACATTGAGAAAGATCGAAACTGAAAAAATTACAAAAATTACAACCATCACATACATTTTATGCTTAATCCATTTTTAATAGAAATGAATACGACAGTCATACTCAATTTCTTTCCCTTTATTAAATAAAAACTCATACAAAAAAGTTTCTTTATCTTTCATATTCTTATGAAAAACACTTACATTTTATATTTTTCAGAAGACAAAAGAACTGAAAATCCTCTGCTATAAATTCCGAAGCATGACCTTGGATTGTTTCATCTAGCGAAGTCATCACCATACTGAAAGCCCGGAGTTCCCCACATCAATGGGCATGGCATACAATTCTAGATCGTTCCAAGATTTAGAGAAAATAATTTGTAAGCGAGTGGGTTTCAATAATGGACTCCCATACCTGCAAAGTTTTCACCGACCCCCATCTCTGTTACTCAACCTACACCGCTTGAGTAACAAAGATGGCAGCATACCAACCACTGGAAATCTTAGAGGTTCCTTTGAATTTCTCTATTATATTAAAGCCCTCAACAACCCTACTATCAGACCCATCTACATCCATGTGAATGCTTCCATACTACCCAATATCAACGCCCACAACCTCAGTAGCTTCTCCTCCATGACCACATACCTAAATAATCGGAGCCATCAAAAGAGCATGCCAGAAGAAGTGTCTACATCCTCAAGAACTAAAGGATAAGGATTTTCCAGCAGGGCGGTGCATTGAAAACCTAACTTGTGAAGCAAGCCACACTTTGGTACAATTTGAGTGACAATGTCTTGCTATCAAATACGGTTGATTTGAGTGATAATGTATTTTTCTTCTTCCTACAAATCATACCAATTTAGAAGCCACAATCTCCGCCAAATTTAGAGGCAAACCGATCAGAAATAACGCAGAGGGAGTTTAAAATAAGGATGGACTGTAGAGGAAGAAGTTACGCGGAAAGAGTACGAACAGACAGAATAAATCCTTAGCATTTTCAGAACATGTATTTAACCGATCAACTCTATGCCACTTCTTCGGTCTTGTCGGATCACAGGATATAATAACCGGAAACTGCCAAATTTAAAGGCAGACCGATCAAAAATAATCAGAGCAGGTTTAAAATAAGGATGGACTTGGCGGAGGAAGAAATTACGCAAAAAGAATACGAACAGACCGAATAAAGCCTGATAGAATAAAGCTTTAGCGTTTTCAGAACGTTTATTTAACCGATCAACTCCATGCCGCCTCCTTCGGTCCCTGCCGGATCACTAGATATAATAACCAGAAATTTTAACCATGGTGTGTTGTACCTAAACTCGCCAATTACTAGGCGACACTTGTCGAAATGTTAATGGCCAGGGAGACAAGGAATCTTTTGAGACTGTGTCTCCATTGTGAAAACGCCTACGGCATAAAAATATAAATATCAATCTTATTATATTTGCATTGAGAGAAGTGTTTATACAACCCAGTATGGTGTAGATGGTGTAGGTTATATTACTTAAACTAACTTTCCAAAAATTCAAAAGTGATTTAAAAAATTCATGTCCACTATTTAAAAAGAAAAAATTTAGCATAGATCCATTTTAAACGCGGATCTATTAAGCATCAACAGGATCCAATTTCTTAATGTGTAAGTTTTTTACACATCAAAAAAAAATTACCCTTCCAAATATTGGATCCCTCTCAGTGCCTAATAAATCTAAGTTTAACATAAACCTATGCTAGTTCATCTATAATTATAAAAAATATATCACATAAAAACATTTCACTATTATATTTCATTTTATATAATAAAAAAACATATAATAACATGAAAATTGAACACTATTAATATTATTTTATTTTATTTTATAAAATCATATAAATAAATTGTAATTGAAAAATTATTAGTTACTATTTATATTTTAAATATAAATAAAATTATAAAAAAAAAAAGATAAATAACAAATATATTTATATTTTATATTGCAATTATTTTTTTTTTTATAAGATGTATAATTATTTTGTGTATGTTTGTAATAAATATAAATAAAAAAATTTTAAAAAATAACAAATATATTTATATTTTATATTGCAATTATTTAATATTTTTTATAAGATGTATAATTATTTTGTGTATGTTTGTTGTGGGCCGCATCTCTTAAGGGTTATAATTTTTGTATATAAAAGTATTTATGAACTATAAATAAATCCAAGATGTACATACATATTTTAGTTCTATCTAATTTAGCAATGAGAATTTTTAGGAAGAGATGTAAAAGGGACAGTAGTGCTATGAGTGATATTTTTTTTAATTTTTCTATAAAAAAAAAGGGTAAAAAAGAGGGTAAAGACTAGTAACAAACATATCTACATCACAACCAAACCTTTATGTTAGTGCAAGAAACCACTCTTTTGTAGTTAAGGAAAATTTTAAGGATCCATAAATCTCGGTAAATCTTACTAATATTTAGGAATCTTTTTTTGGAAAAAACCTCAAACATTACTCCATGGACTAATCATCATCCCTAAAAAATTTCTTACTTGTGGTTGCCTCCATTCACATAAGGATCACCATATATTATAGTTTATGTTATTGTGAGCCACATCTCTTAATTAACATATGGTTAATTTTTTATGTCATTTATGTCATTAAAAGAATTCCAAAACATACAAATTTTAAACATATTCAACTCCATAAACATTTTTTTTAACATATAAAAATATACTATAAAATATTGTTTTTTTCTTTGTTATTTTGTTTCTGACTTGCATGACTATCTTGTGGTCTAAGAAACTGTGACCCCTAGCAGCATCTCAGTAGTCAAAATCACCTGGGGATAACACCTGGACTAGGCCACACCAACCGTTAACGTGGTTGGATTTTAAGTGTCTCCCCTTGAATACCCTACAGGATTTCAACTTAAGTCATCATGTAAAACAAAACCAATCAAAACTAGTGTACTAACAAAATTCAACCACTATAAATTAATTAATTAATTAAAAAAACTATAATAAAAAAAATTATTTTCTAATTTTACATCACATAAAAGATTTTATTTTTAAAAAATTACTTAAAAATACAAGGTGAAATTAAACCTCCTGAACTAAATACAACTTACCTAAATATGCTTTATTCTTGTAAGGGGGTGTTTTCTTAGTGAACATGCTTTTAGGGGAGGTATTTTATTTATCAATCTCATTAGTTTTTCTAATCTAATTAGCTTGATTAGGATATTTCTCTGAAAGAATAGCAAGTACAACAAGATACAAAAGATAGAGCAGATACACAAGATACAAAGATTTTCATCGAGGAAACCATAAAGGAGAAAGCCCCGTAAACTTCCTTAGAATAGTTCCATCACAAAGACTGTATCATAGGATGAACAAACCCAATAAAAATAAGTCTTCTACAACTATCTCTCTCTCTCTCTCTCTCTCTCTCTCTCTCTCTCTCTCCGTGCGAACTTAAGTGAGTGTATGTGTGTATAAATGAGGGAGGGCGCCTCCCCATTTATACTCTTCAAGTGACTGGCCTAATACATGACTGGGGCCGACCTCTTACCCTAACAGGGTCGACTTCTCATAGAGAGACTCCAAAAATACATTACATGATGTTATACTTGGAACCATTGCTCCGACTTACACCATAGGTTGTACCTCAAGGTGCATACACAATAATGACATCCCGAAAGGAGGAAAACACATCTTTGATGGGGGTACAACAACATATAGTGATAATATACATCATAATATCTTGCGAAGTTAAAAATACATCAACACTCGCTTTTAACTAGGAAAGTATTCTCTCTCTACATAGTCATCAACAAATCTAGTCCAATCATCATCACAGAGTCATGATATTAGATGCTACCATAGTCATCATCTTGTTTATCATTGAACATTACTATCTGTCATCTTGTTTAAGAAATCAATAATATTTTAATATTTTTTTAGAGAAAAAAGTTTCAAAAACTACTTAATTTTATTTATTTATTTTTTAAAAGTGGATAACAAAACTACGTAACATTATTTTATTAAAAAAAATAGTAAATTTTATTTTATTAAGGAAAATGTTAAATTAAACTCTATATATAGAAAATACCTCTTATGTTTAATTTCATAATAATATTTGTGATATGTCTCTCCCTGTGCGAACTTAAGTGAGTGTATGTGTGTATAAATGAGGGAGGGCGCATCCCCATTTATACTCTTCAAGTGACTGGCCTAATACATGATTGGGGCCGACCTCTTACCCTAACAGGGTCGACTTCTCATAGAGAGACTCCAAAAATGCATTACATGATGTTATACTCGAAACCATTGCTCCGACTTACACCATAGGTTGTACCTCAAGGTGCATACACAATAATGACACCCCGAAAGGAGAAAAACACATCTTTGATGGGGGTACAACAACATATAGTGATAATCTACATCATAATATCTTGTGAAGTTAAAAATACATTAACACTCCCTCTTAACTAGGAAAGTATTCTCTCTCTACATAGTCATCAACAAATCTAGTCCAATCATCATCACAGAGTCATGATATTAGATGCTACCATAGTCATCATCTTGTTTATCATTGAACATTACTATCTGTCATTGACATCCCAAAAGGAGGAAAACACATCTTTGATGGGGGTACAACAACATATAGTGATAATCTACATCATAATATATTGTGAAGTTAAAAATACATCAACACTCCCTCTTAACTAGGAAAGTATTCTCTCTCTACATAATCATCAACAAATCTAGTCCAATCATCATCACAGAGTCATGATATTAGATGTTACCATAGTCATCATCTTGTTTATCATTGAACATTACTATCTGTCATCGGAAGTTTCTACAGATCCAACCCTTTTTCATGCTGAGTGTAGGCCTAGTCTTCATCATATCCACGAGCAAACCATCGCGAAGGCACAACATAGGACCATTCTTTACATTGCCACTGCAACAACCTGCGTCTCCTACCATCATCTCGTCATATTCCAAATCATCTCTTTGTCCTGCATAAAACAAAACAAAACACATAGAGCACACAAAGCATATCCCAGATGCATACCATCTACGTTCTACCAACATAGGAGTATGCCAAGATCTTTCATGTCATCAAGACAACCTGCAACTTCCACTATGCAAGAATTTCCTAGGGGCACACCAAGTGAATTACGTCTCTCTACGGTCAACCTGCTTTCTACCAACATAGGAGAACTACCGAGGTGCACACCAAGTGCCTTGTGACCTCATCATATCCAACATGGAAACAAACACATACAAGGACTGATTACAACTAAGCAACCTACGTACCACACCAGGACTTTTACGTTCAGGTCAACCTCAAGGACTTATTACATCAGAACAACCTGTGTCCGGTATCTTTTCTGTTCCGACAATATTCTAGGACTTATTACGTCCAAGCAACCTACATACCACGCCATGACCCGTTTTACATTATGGACAACCTACGGGACTTATTACATCCGAACTACATGCATACCATGCCAAGATCTTTTACACTTCAGATAACCTGTACCAAGACTAATTACGTCCAAGGATAACCTACGAGCTTCGCCAGGACTGATTACATCTGAGGACAACCTACAGGATTGATTACATCCGAGCAACCTGCATACTACGCCAGGATATGTTTCGCTCGGGAAACCTGTCTCATTTCCCATGTGAGATCTCATGCATTTATGTCTTTTGGTCTCTTGTGTTCTCTAGAATATGACCACATCAGAATTGATTACGTCCAAGGATAACCTGCAATATTTTCCAGGACTAATTACATCCGAGGACAATCTACATGATTCATTACGTCACCAAGACAACATGTATCTCCGACTATGATAGAACGCATCACTCCCTCTTTTGAGGGGTCTTGTTCTGGATCACACCAAGTCTTTCTCTGAAGTACTCAAACTTCACTATGTCTAAAGGCTTGTTCAATACATCGGTTATCTACTCGTTCGTTGCCACGTACTAGATATTTACTCCCTAATATAGTGGAACTTGATCTCTATGTGCTTCAACTTGTCATGGAACACTGGGTTCTCCGATAGCTTCACGCAACTCTGATTGTAGCAGAAGATACAAGTCACTTCTAACTGTTGATTAAACAAATAAGACAGTAGCTTCTGCATCCATATTGGCTCACAACTATTCGAGCAATAGGCAAAACACTCTGCCTCATCTATACTTAGCGCCATGCATGACTGCTTCCTACTAGACCAGGATATCATGCCAGATACCAAACTGAAGCAGCAACCTAAAGTGCTCTTCCTATGAGTGGTGCTACCTTCCCAATCCGAATAAACATAATCGTGGAGGTTAATATTCTGATTCGCATCATACTTGAGCCCATAATCCATTGTACCCTTTAGGTACCTCAATACATGCTTTGCAGCAACTAGGTGAACATGTCTCGGATCTGTCAAGAACTGGCTCAGGGTGTTCATAGCAAACCATATGTCTAGTCTCGTATTTGTCAAGTACGTCAATGAACCAATCATCTAATGATACATCATGGAATCAACCGAATCTGATGAAGCTTCAAGTTCGATGCCACAGGTGTGGCTATCGCCTTGCAGTACAACATTCTTAATCTCTTCAAAATATCCAGTGCATACTTTCCTTGACTAAGGAAAATCCCATATGCACTCTGCCACACCTCAATGCCTAAGAAGTAGTGCATCATCCCTAGGTATTTCATCTCGAACTCAGTAGCAAGTATACTCTTTGCATCTTCAATGGGTTCAACCTCCTTTCCAAGAACAAGTCATTGACATATAGCAGGAACATCATTGGTATTTCACCTTCAACCTTGAAGTAGAGGTTGGAATCCGCTTTACTACTAGTAAATCCTAATCTCATCAGGAAGCTATCCATCCTATCGTACCATGTCTTGGGTTCCTATTTCAATCTATACAATGCCTTCTTCAATTTGCACACATGAGTCTGCTTGCATGTGTCTTGAATCTCAGTGGTTGTTATACGTACACTTCCTCCTCGACTAGACCATTCAAGAATGTTGTCTTGGTGTCCATCTAGTGTATCTTCCATCTAATAACTACAGCCAATGCAAGTATAGATCTAATGGAAGTGTACCTTTTTATGGGTGAAAATGTATCCTCGTGACTATGCCTTCTTTCTATGAGAAGCCTTGTGCCACAAATATTGCCTTGTGTTTCTGGATGCTACCATCTCCAACATGCTTGATCTTGTAGATCCACTTTGAAGTCACGATAGACTTCCTTTTTTGTCTCGGAACTATATCCTAGACATCAGTCTTCATAATTGAATAATATTCCTTGATCATGGCCTCCTTCCATTATTTCTTTTCTGCAGACTCTTCATAAGTGGAAGGTTTGTTTCCAATGATGTCACACAACAGGACCACATAGTTGTTGTAAGGTTTTGGTATTTTCCTTTCTCTATGCATCCCTTCTGGAGCGCCATGCCTTTCTGCATCTTGTATGACCTCTCATTCCCATGTCAGTTTCCTCTTGTTGGAATCCTTCATGTGAAGTGTCTCTACAGGCTCTTGTTGTTATTCCATGTCATGATCTTCATGGTCTTCTGGAATTGATTCTACGATTTACATACCTCAAACTCTCATTCCTTTAGGTTCCTTGACTTGTTCAATAGCTAGCCCCCTAGATCTGGAGTATGCCAAGTCCTTATTAAAGGTTACATCTCTACTGATATTTAATCTTCTTGAATCCTGGGAAGTATATTCGGTAGTACTTTGATGTATCACTGTATCCTACGAATATTCCCTTCCTCCTAGGAGGATCGAACTTGGTCCTCTTTTCCTTTGGGATATGTATGTACACTGGGAATCCAAACATTCTAAGATGACTGAATTCTGGTTTCTCTCTTGAGAA
Organism: Pseudotsuga menziesii; assembly: GCA_001517045.1. Taxonomy (NCBI): domain Eukaryota; kingdom Viridiplantae; phylum Streptophyta; class Pinopsida; order Pinales; family Pinaceae; genus Pseudotsuga; species Pseudotsuga menziesii. Next base: position 65,952 of record LPNX010404426.1, read on the forward strand.
ATCCTCTTCAAGAGTCTTGTTGTCGAGTACTCGATGAGTATAGTTCTGTACATATACAGTTGTCTTTGTTGCTTCTTCCCAAATGTGCAATCTAAGATCCTGGTCATGTAGCATTTATTTCGTTGCTTCCATTATGGTTTGGTTCTTTCATTCTGCGACGCCATTCTGTTGAGGATTGTATGGAGTACTCAACTCCCTCTTAATTCCAAGATATCTGTAGATTTCCTTGAATTCTTTTGAGGTGAATTCTCCTCCTTATCTGACCGCATAGTCTTGATCTTCCTTTCAGGGTGGTTCTCGACCAAGGCTTTGAATTCCTTGAACATACTGAATAATTCATTTTTCTCTTTCAAGAAATATATTCAACTCTTACGAGAGAAATCGTCTATAAAGAAAACATAGTACACATACCCACTTAATGAGTTGGAAGACATGGGCCCACATACATCTGAGTGTATTATCTTTAGTATTCCGTTAGATTTACTTTGACTGCTGGGAAATATCTCCATTGTGTTCTTTCCTTGTGCACATCCTTTGCAAATGCCTTCATGCCTTTCCTCGGTTTCTGGAAGTCCTGAGACTACTTTGGTTGCAATCGGTAGTAATCTGCAATGCACATGTGCAAGACTTCGGTGTCATAGTTCACTTGGTTATATTGACTCATGAACAATGCTTGCTCAAGAAGTCCCTATACTTTGTTTAATCCTCTGTCTTGTTCTCCAACCACTATTGCATCATCTATTGTATTTCCTTTAGGACACATTAGAACTTGGCCATCAATAGATACAACTCTCATTCCCTTTGCATCTAGTGCAAAGATGGAGAGAATATTCTTCTTCAATTCTGGAACATATAGCAAATCCTTCATCTTTAAATATTTTTCAGAGTCTAGATTGTATGAAGCTTATCCACTTCCTTTTATGGGGTATTGATAATCATCCCCAAGTTTCACCTTGTGAGGTGACTCATGCTCAGACATATTTACGAATCATTCTTTGTATCATGTCATGTGTTTATATGCCCCACTATACATAACCCAACCATTGCTTCCATGTGAGATAGTTCTCATGAGTGCTGAGATTAGAACATACTCTTCATTTGAATCATCCTTCTCTCTTCTAAATCTTTTGTTTGTTGGTTCATCGTCTTCGACGGTGTGAGAATGATGTCTCTTCTTTTTTTTGGGATAGTCTCTTGCAAAGTGTCCTTTTTCATCACAAGTGTAGCATCGAATGTTGGAAGGATATTTTATGAACTTCTTTTGTTTCTTTTCCTTCTTCTTGTTGTGATGGTGGTTCTCCTTCTTCTAGTAGTTCATTTTGGTGTGGGTTGTGAGAGCTTGATCTTGAGTTGTTCCCATATTCTCTTCTCTTGTTATGAGTCGAGCTTCTTCTTGTGTACATTGTTCTCATAGTCGGATGAAAGAGATCAGCTTCCTTCTTACACATATCCCTTGAATGAATGAATCCCATGATCTCAGGAGGCCATTCAAGGTAGTCATCACAATCTCTCCTTCTTCTACATTCTCCTAAACTACTTCAATTTGTTCCTTGATTTGAGAAACCCTTGTGAAGTAGGACTGTATAGTCTCTAAGTTTTGTATCTTCACATTCTTCAGTTGGTTCCTCAATGTCATCTTTTGATTGATGTTCTTTCCTTTGAGCATCTTTGTCAAATCATCCAATACTTCCTTCGATGTCTTGAAGAATGACACATGGGGGACGAGATGATCCTTAATAGAATCTGTAATGATTCTCTTGGCCTTAACCAAGTTCTTCATATGAGTATCCTCATCCTCATCTCCCTATGGCTTTGGAACTTCTCCACAGATGTACTGATCCAAATCATTATCTTCAAGGATCAGGGAGATTTTGTACTTCCATGCTCAGATGTTATTAGCTCCTCCAAACTTGTCCTCAAGATGACTATGGTGAGTCATCTTCAAATGAGAACCTCAAATGGAAATAGAAAAAAATCAGATCTTACCGATTTGAGGTGTCCGACCTGGTTCCGGAGCTGGATGACCTATAGGGTTTGTTAGAGAAACCCTAATTTTCCAAGCTTGGAGTTTGGGAATTCTGTTTGGACATAAAGATGTGCCTCCTTAAGCAGAGTTTCTCAACAAGGTCCTTTTCTAAAGACTGAGGTGGAAATCCTCTAAAACTTGATGCCCTAGTTTCTCCTGGCGCTAGTGCTAGGGTAAAAAATGGAACTTCTTCAAATCTGATTTTGGATCCACCAGAAAGATACGCTCCTCTAGGGTGAGTTATCCTAACCCTCTTTTCTTGATGATATGTGGAGAGAAGATCTTGAACTAGGAATCCCTAGTTTCCACTACTACACAATTCCTTCTTTCAGAGAGGCTCTAATACCATGTTAGTTTTTCTAATCTAATTAGCTCGATTAGGATCTTTATCTGAAATAATATACAAGTACAACAAGGTACACAAGATATAGCATATACACAAGACACAAAGATTAAAATCAGGGAAACCATAAAGTAGAAAACCTCGCAAACTTCCTCATAATAGGTATGTCACAAAGACTATATCACAAGATGAACAAACCCAATAAGAAGAATTCTTCTGCAGCTATCTATCTCTCTCTCTCTCTCCTCATGCGAACTTGAGTGAGTGTGTGTGTATAAATGAGGGAGGGCACCTCCCTATTTATACTCTTCACGTGACTAACATAATACATGACTTGGGCCGACCTCTTACCCTAACGGGGCCAACTTCTCCTAGATATACTCCAAAAATACATTACATGATGTTATACTGGGGAGTATTTCCCTGACTTACAACAAATGTTCTATCTAAAGGTCCATACACAATAATGACATACCGAAAGGAGGAAAACACATCTCCGATGGGGGTACAACAACATATAGTGATAATACACATCAGAACGTCTTTCGAATTTACAAATACATCAACAAATATCACATACAAACTCATATAAATTTTGAGTTTGTTGGGTGGATAGTAAGTATATCTACTTCTATTTTTAAAAATTAAAATATTGATATCTCAAATGTAAAAGAAGACTGTAATTCATTTTTAATTGCATGTATTGAGGAGGAGGATAGAACCAATCATATCGGGAAATATATGCACATTACTTTGTAAATGTGAAAAAAACATCTCAAACAAGTGCCAGAGGGTGGCGAAGTCCCTATCATTAGGTTTGTGATGCTAAGTACATATTATAAGTATTCAAAATACAAAACTATGATGCTACTTGTACATATTGTTGAAAGTTAAAACAAATTACAAAACTTCTAGTATATGTATAAAGTTGCTAATAAATGTACGAAACTTCTAGTATATCAACATATTGTCAAAGCTGCTAGTCTATGTACATATTGTGATATATGTATAGATGATATGCATTGGTTATTTCATATGCAGAATAGAGCACTTGCAAAATAGAGAACCTATTAGTATTATTGATGTAAATTGTTCTTAGAGACATGCAAAATTTATTGAGATGTTATGTTTCCCTCTTCTTATGCAATGTATAAGAGTACAATGTCTTGATTGTGTGTAAAGTAGTCGTGTACTTGAAAATCATGTAGCATATATCATTACCTTTGTGATTTTTTTGCATAGAATCGTAGGAAACTCTCCATTTTGCAATTGGCTCTCTATTGACGTGAAGAACTATTCATATGTTTCGTACAATTGTAGCTATTATGGAAAACAAATTTGAAGTTGTGGTTTTCAGTTGATATAAGGATGGGATTTGAAAACATAATAACTAAATAAGCACCATATTGTAGAATAGAGTATTACCATGGAACTGTCATCATTTGAGTTGTCATCCTTTATATGTAGATTGTGTTGTGTCTCGATCTTTCTGGCAGTTTTTACAAGTACACCAATTGTTCCCATTGGATAGCGATCTATGTTTTCTGACAGTTGTTTAATAGTTGTATTTGGTATGAAAGCATATTCATTGTATTTGGTATGAAAGTATATTCATTGCACACCAGCGGAATTGTTTCTATGGAACTTGTTTCATTCAAAGTTATGGTACGATCACAATCACCATGATAGTAAATTGTTTTCGCACTACAACAAAAACTGGATTTAGCGTCGAATTTAGCGCCGGATTTTAGTGTAATTTTTTCCCAATTATGGTGAACAATCTGGCGCTAAACATGCCGCCATTGTACATTTTCGTAAAACGCCATCTATTGCATCTTTTTTTGCGTCATTTTTAACATCCATTTTTGCGTCCATTTTTGTGCCCAATTTTTTACATCTTTTGTTACGCCTTAATTTGCGCCCAATTTTGCAACTTCTATTGCATCTTTTTTTGCGTCCTTTGTTACATCCTTGTTTGCACCCAATTTCACGCTCAGTTTTGCATCCAATGTTGCGTCTTATTTTGCTCCTAATTTTTCATCGAGTCTTGCACCCAATTTTGCACCATGTTTTGCATAAAATTATGTGTCCAATTATGCATCTAACATTGCAACTAGGTTTGCATCCAATTTTCGACCCAATATTGTGTCTAGATTTGCATCCAATTTTACTTATAATGTTGCATCCTCATTTGCATCTAATTTTGTATCTTGTTTTACGTCTTTTTTTGTATCCATGTTTGTGCCTAATGTTTCATCTCGATTTAGGTCGTATTCTGCATCTAGGTTTGCACCTAGTGTTGCATCCTGGTTGATGTCTTTTTTTGCATCTATGTTTGAGCCCAATGTTGCACCCCGTGTTGCGCCTAGTTTTGCGCCCATGTTTGTATCTAATATTGCATCTAGTTTTGTGTCCAATTTTCCATCCAATCTTGCATTCAATATTACTTCTATTTTTACATCCAATGTTTTGTCCCATCTTGCATCCAATATTGTGTCTCGTCTTAAATTTTTGTTTGCGCCAAGTGTTGCTTCCAGTTTTGCACCTGGTGTTACGCTTGGTTTTATGTCCATCGATACACCATAGTTTGTGCTCAATTTAATGTCCAATTTTACGTCTAGTTAAGAGTCCACTTTTGCATCTATTGCTGCGTCTAGTTTTAGACCTAGTATTGCATCTAGTTTTGAATCATTAATTGTGTCTAGTGTTGAGTCTCTTTTTGCATCCAATTTTGCGTTCAGTGTGACATCCATTTTTGTGTCCACATTTGCGTCTGACATAAGGTCTACTTTTGCATCCAATTTTGTGTTTGGTGTGATGTCCAATTTTACATCATCTTTTGCATTTAGTGTTGCATCTAATACTATCCATATTGCACTACTACATTTTTTACCTTTAGAAATACATTGCAATATCATTAGGGCATGGAGGAATCGAACCACCAACTTCCTGCTTGTAAAGCAG